>PVJH01039191.1:0-16403 GCA_004026705.1 Nesogale talazaci
GGTGCAGTGTTGTGTATCCAGTGGCGTTGTAAGCATCTCAGCAGTGGCAGGGGTCTCTCTGTGGCTTCTCAAGCATCTCAGCGCTGGCAGGGGTCTCCATGTGGCTTCTCCAGCTTCAGAGGTCTGGTTCCATCAGGGTAAGCCCCTGTGGCTTCTCCAGGATGTCTCACAGCTGTCAGCCTTGTGGCTTGTCAATAGAGCATCTCCCAGGGACTGAGTCGTGAGTCTCTCACCTCCAAGGGGGAAATCCGGCCAGATTTCCCAGAATTCTCAAGAGAAAGCCATGCCCACCCAAGAGTCTCATTGGCTGTCTCCAGATTGACGGGCTAGAGTCCACCCCTACACGTCCGGTGCTGAAATTGACACAAGTTAGGTGACTGCCACACCTGCGTTTGGGGCGCACTGTGGTCCCCTCAGCTCATGCGGCAAGCAGAGCCGCTCAGACTGGGGTGTACATGTGAATCGCGGGGGTGCGGGGCGGGGGGACACCTGCCTACCGAGGGTCCAGAGTGGAACCCCAGTGCTAGGATCCTCACAGCCGCTGCCCTAGGGCTCCGCTCCATGGCCATCCCTTCAGGATCTGCGTCCCTGTGAGTCCCTGGCGCTGCGGCGGCAGTGGAGAAGAGAGACTCCCCGCGGGTTGGGGTGACATCCGCCAGCCACCTTGGCTGCCGAGGGGCTTCCCCTGAAACAGGTGCCTGTCCCCTGGGTCTGAGCGGAGCTCAGCACAGCGCCGTGCAGCGGAACTTTCCGGGGGGGCCCGGCGCCCGGCTGCGGTGAAGCCACATGGAGACTCCTACCAGCGCTGAGATGCAAGGAGAAGCGCGAGAATCTCAGTGCGATTCTTTTCCTCGGGTCCTGTCCACAGCCTCGGCATGTCCTGAAAACCCGACGGTGCTGAGCGAATCGCTGCAGCCGCCAGAGGACAGGCCCACGAACAGGGTGGTCTCGTGCATCCGGGAGCCGGGATTTAGAACCCGGGACGGCCCTGGTGACCAGGGGCAGGAAGGGGGCTGGGGTGGGAGGGGCCGTGTGAGCAGGCCTGCTCCTTACACGCAGCGGGAAAGAATGCCGCTGATCACCCAAGGGCCGGCAGTTCAAACCCACGAGCCGCCCCAGCCCAGGCGTGAGAGCCGGGGGCGGGGGGCGGGGGGCGTCCTAAGCTGCCGGCCATGGCGGGCAAGAGCATGGGCCACTGGCTGAGGGGTGGCGCGGGGGTGGTGGAGACCCTGCAGCCGCTCCGAGAGGCCAGCCGCAGAGCGTCTGCTTCCATGAACGTTGACGGTCCAGGAAGCTCCCGGGCAGTTCCACCCTGTCCTCGCTTGCTGCATCACCTGGTGGCAGTGGGCTGGCCTGGAGCCTGGGTCAGCCTAGAGAACTCAGTGTGAGTCCCTGCTTCGTCCCCTCATTCCCACCGCCCCCCTCTCAGCACAGAGCAGCTGGGCAGGGACAGACGGCTTGGAGACTCGGAGTCCCTACAAGCCCTCTCACTTGGCCCCGGCCTCTCGGCAGAGGCCTCCTGGGTGCTGCTCTCCACTGTGTCCGTGGGGAAGGTCGGCAGGGACAGCGGCCGCATGGGACAGGAAACCCCGCAGATCTGCAGGCAGCCCTGCCCTCCCCAGGCCCTGCCCCTTGAGCCAGCCCCTCCCGCTCTGAGTGGGCCTCTAGTGGGGGCTGTCGGGCGCCCACGCGGCTAAGCATGGGGGCGGGGGGGGCCTGTTGCGAGCGCGTTTGGTAAACGATGGCGCGGGGGCAGCTGGGAGGCCAAGCGCGGCTGTCAGAAATCCTGCTTCTGAAACAAAACGCTCGGAAACTTTCGGGAAACGGCATCAAGCAGGCCCAGGAGACGAGCCAAATTCTCCAAGCAATAAATCTGAGCGTGCTCTGGTTCCACACGGCGTGAGCCCTGAAGCCGCGGGAAGTGGGAGGCAGGACTGGGGGGTTGTTGACCATCCTGGGACCAGCCTGGTCAGGGGGCCACGGACCAGCGGTCGGGGGCCAGGGGAGGGACGCAGGGCGCCCAAGGCAAAATCGGGGGGGGGGGGAGTCCCCTCGGAGGGAGCAGCACAGGGGCGGTGGCTGCCCCATTTGACAGAGGGGGAGACTGAGGCCCAAAGAGGCTGGGCCAGGTCAGACTGCTGCTCCTGGCCCCAGGGCAGCCTCCCCAGAAGCCCACTCTTGTCCGTCCCCCCCCCCCACCTCCTCACCCCGCCACACTTGGGGCAGACTTGTTTTCAGCCCCAGGTTCCAGCACAATGGCTAGCAGTGCCCCTAGGCTCTCAAAAGGCGGCCCTTTGGACCCCACATTCCATGGACCGGCTGCCCACGAACTATTTTCACTGACAGGTCAGAACAGTAGTGCAATTCTCCCAGAAGCCTTCAGTGTTTTTCATTCTGGGGAATGATTAAAAGACCCTGCCTGGACAGACAGGCAAATGTGTCCAAGAGTTTTCCCTCTGGACATAGCCCACCTTCACACATGCTCTGTGTTCTTCTACGCACAGGCCTCTGCCCTCACCCCACCCCACCCCAGACGCCCACTAAACAAACTCTTCTTCATCCCTCAAAGCTGCCGTCAGTGTCACCTCCTCCAGGAGACCTTCCCTGACTGCTCCTGCCCTCCCAGCAACTCAGATTGAAACATTTCTGTTCCCCAGCCTCCCCTGCCCCGCTCCCAAACGCGAGGCCGATTCATATCCTGTCCTCCCTTTCTGCGAGGAGAAAACCACCCCCCATCTTTGAACAATAGGCACATCCTTCCACTCACCCTCTCCTAAAAATAAGAATCATTAAAGCTCACAAGGAAGTCTCTGAGGTCCATAGTGTTCTCCATTACATGACAGTGCTGTCTGGAAAGTGAGCCAGGCACACACATAAATCAGATAAACAGACGGGTCTTGAGCTCTGCCTTAAATCACAGCCCTAACCCAAGAACAGCTTGTTCTCTCGTGATGCGATCGCTGAAGCTAGAGGCGCAAGAGAAGGGTGGTGAAAGCAGGAGGGGCTGGCTGTCAGAAACCATCGCATCTGGGGCCCCAAAAGCCTGTCTTCAAAGCAGCAACCATCGAAGGGTGGCATCAACTGAGTCCACACGGAAGAAGCCTACTGGCCGGTGTGATCCAAGGAGTGTAAAGCATAGAATCCAAATGCAGAGAGGGAATGATACTGGGTTTCCATTCTTGTGCTAGTCCGGGTAAACTAGAGAAGCAAAATCATATGGGTATAAGGGTAAGGTTTATATATAAGAGGAATAGGACATTAAGAATGCATCCCAACCCAGTCTGGTACAAAGTCATAAGTCTGATATTAGCCCATATGCCCGATACCAGTCTATAATGTCTCCTTCTGACTCACAAAGTCACAGGTCAGTGGGTGCAGAATCCCGGCACTGGCAGGAGTCTCCCCATGGATCCTCACTTCCAGGACTCAGGGTCCATCAACAGCATCCAGTGGTGGCAGAAGCAGCTCATCGCTGGCAAGGGTCTCCACGTGGCCTCTCCAGCTTCAGAGGTCTGGCTACATCAGGATAAGGCCGTGTGGCTTCTCCTCTGGCTCCTTCAGCTCCTCGGACGCTGCCATCTTGTCTTGTCCGTAGTTCGTTGTCTCTGAGACTAACTCCCAACAACTGGGGAGATGGCTTCTCATCTTCACGAGGGAAATATCGCGAGATTTCCCAGAAGTCTCAGGAGAAAGCCATGCCCACACGGAGGCCTCATTGGCTACTCAATGGCTATCTCCAGATTAACAGGCCAGACTCCACCCCTACATCTCCATCATGAAATTGACGTAAGCACCTGACCACCACAGTTCTCAACACCCAGTTTGTGGAAGGCTGTGGGCGACAGTGCAAGGCGGGGCCTGTGCGGACGGAGCCGGTGGTGCGTCCCTGTGGCTGTGGACAGGGACGGGGAGGGCCCCGTGATCTAGGGTAGATTCCAGCCGTGCCAATGAGGGTCGAATGCGACACCTTGTCCTCTGCTCTCCCTTGTGCTGCAGTGTCTGTCCCAGTTTTCAATCCGTGCTGCTCTCTCTCTCTCTCTCTGACTGAGGCTCCTCTCTGTTGTTCTGCCAATGTTCCCAGGCTGGGTCTTTATCTGGTCTTTCTGTTGATGAAATCCAGCATAGGTAACCTGACCCAACAGAGTTGGATTCGCCCTGGGGCACGGCAGGGGAGGCTGCTGGGTAATGAGGCTCTAACATAACGAGTCCAAGGGAGAGGCAATGTCCTCCGAAAGCCCAGCGTGGGATTAACTCTGGGAGCCTCTCAGATACCACTGAACTATGCAGACGTACGCCGTGGGAACTCGGTGACAGCAAAATGGTTCATTTTGCTTTTTCAGTGAGGGCCAAAGAAACTAAAATCCAAGCCCATCTTCTTCTGATTTTCCTCTGTTTGGCCTCCAGCTCGGGGCTCTTCGGATGCCTGGGTTCCCGCAGGCCCAGCTGCCCGTGGGGCCATGTCAGGCCCAGCTGCCCATGGGGCCATGTCCGACACCCTGGGTGTGGCCTCCACAACCTGCCCAGTGCCCCGGGTCTCGCACAGCCTGCTTCTTGGGAGCCGGACTCACGGCTCCTGGAAACACAAGCGACAGCCCAGAAGGATGTCCCCAGGGTGGGGTCCTCCAGACCCAGGTGCCCTCGCACCAGACAGGAGCAGGTTCCGTACAGAGGGGAAGCAGAGCATGGAGGTCCCAAGGGAGTGCCAAAGATAGACTTTGGAGCAAGGATGTGGCACCCCATCAGACTTGACCAGAGGACACACTGCTAGAGGTCAACAAACAGACCTTGAACTATTTACAGGTTTTTCTCTTTATTAGCATTTTTTACTTTATATGTATTTTTCTGACATTGAGGGTTTTTTTGTTGTTGTTGTTGCTGTCGTCATTTTGTTTTCTTCTGATGCTTTGGTTTTTTGTGCATATTATTATCTCTGCAGGTCTATCTGGACAAGATAGGCTGGGTGAACACTCTGGAGGAGAAAACAATGGGACCGATGGTTCTAGGGGAACATGGGAGATGGGGAGGTGGGGGAAAGGAGATGGTGTTGACCAACTCAGGGACAAGGGAACAACAAATGATCTAAAATCAGTGACAAGGTAGGTGTGAGAGGCCTGCTAGGGATTGACCAAGAGTAATGTAACAGAGAGCAATTACTGAAACCCAAATGAAAGTTGAGCATGATAGTGGGACAAGAGGAAAGTAAAAGGAAATAGAGGGAAAAAATCGGAGGTTAAGGATATTTATAGAAGTCTAAATACAGGCATGTGCATAGATAAATATATTTATATATGATGGGAAAATAGATCTATGTACATATATATATATATAGGTTCAGTATTAAGGTAGCAGATGGGCATTGGGCCTCAATGCAAGAACACTTTGTTCTATTAAACTGGCATTCCATGATGCTCGCCTTCCAGACAAGATCGCTGAAGACAAAGTGGGTACATAAGCAAAAGTGATAAAGAAAGCTGATGGTGCCCAGCTATATAAAGATATAGTGTCTGGGGTCTTAAAGGCTTAAAGGTAAACAAGCGGCCATCCAGCTCAGAAGCAACAAAGCCCACATGGAAGAAGCACATCGGCCTGCGTGACTATGAGGTGTCGAAGGGATCAGGTAGCAGGCATTAAAGAACTAAAATTACATCATTGTAAATGAGGGGGAGTACAGGTTGGGGACCAAAAACCCCACTGTAGGTGAAGGGGCATCCCCTTACAGAAGGATCGTGGAGGAGATGAACCAGTCAGGGTGCAGTGTAGCAATGATGAAACATACTGCTTTCCTCTAGTTGTTCAATGATTCCTCTCCCCCCCCCACCCCCGCCCCATCATGATCCCAATTCTACCTTACAAATCTGGGTAGACCAGAGGATGTACACTGGTACAGATAGGAACCAGAAACATAGGGAATCCAGGACAGATAATCCCTTCAGGACTAGTTCAGAAAGTGGGGATACCAGGAAATTGGAAGGAGGGTGGGGTAGAAAGGGAGAACTGACTGTAAGGATCAACATATGGCCTCCTCCCTGGGGGACAGTCGGCAGGGAAATGAGTGAAGAGAGACTTCAACAGTGTAAGATATGACAAAATAATAATGATTTGTGGCTTATTAGGGGTTCATGAGGGAGGAGGAAGCCGGAAGGGAAGGGGAAAATGAGGAGCTGATACCAAGGGCTTAAGTGGAAAGCAAGTGTTTTGGGAATGATGAGGCAGCAGATATACAAATGTGCTTGACATACAGTGGATGGATATATGGATTGTGATGAGAATTGTGTGAGCCCTCAATAAAATGATTTTTTTTGGCATCACTTTCCCCTGGTGGGGCTCATAAGGGAAAGGGTAGGAGGGAGAGGGACATATGAGGAGCTGATACCCAGGGCTTAAGTAGAAAACATGATGAGAATGCTTGAGAACGATGATGGCCACAAATGCATAAATGTGCTTGACACGATGGATGCGTGAATTGTGATGAGTTGTGTGAGCCCCCAATAAAATGATTTTTTTTTTAAACAAAAGGAGGAAGCCCCTCCCTGCCTCCCCATCAACTGACTGGTCAGTATGTCTTCTTGAATGTACTTTTCTCTCCCCACGCTTCACGTTTTGACACCAGTCTTGTTTTCTCCTCAATAATAGATATAACCGCAGTCTATACGAGAGGCAGGATTGCTACAGAATGAGAGAAACCTTTACGGGACAAAGAGATCAAATTGTGAGGCTATTGTTTCTTAAAGCATCCTCCACGCAGGTCTGTACACTTCTGGGCCGGTACTTCCTCTCTCGCCGTTTCTTGACGAAGTGTGTACTGTTCCAGTCACACTGCACCAAGCTGCACTTGGCACACCCGACCGGCTCAGATTATGTTTCTTTTCAAGGTTCTTTGAGTTCAGGAACAGCAAGAAGTCTGACAGGGTAAGATCAGGGCTTTGGGGGGGTTGGGGGGGGTGGTGAGGTTTCCCAAGGAAATTTTCCTAGAACAATCTTTGTTAGACGCAAAGAAGGCATTGTCGTGATGGAAAGAAGGGAAAAAAATCTTGGTACCACTTTCTTAACCCAAGTTTTCTGTTTCCTTAAAACCCCTTCCTCATAAGCCCCTGTGCTTGTCCTGTGTCTTCTGAGAAAATCTATTAAGGTTGTCCTTTGGGGCCTACAGAGAGAGAGAGGGAGAGAGGGGGAAGCAATCGTAACCTTTGGGGCTGCCTTTGCGACTGAAGCCACTGTCTTGATCCCGTCTTGCTTCCTGGATCCTGACTGGTACGCCCACAATCCCTCCCCAATTAGGATCTGTTCTTTCCACTCCTCCGTAGGTGGATCTTTCTAGAAAGGCTGGTGGGGGATGGGCTCCACGGGCACATTGACCTTCTCACCAGGCTTTTCTGGGTCACCGCCGTGGCCCGTGGGTGCCCTCCAGCCAGGCCAACATGCACAGCCCCGTGCCGTCCCGTCCAGCCGTGCCGCCTTCACAACTCTGACGTCCGCTGTGGCAAACTGGGCCCGTCCGTCCGTCCGTCTCCATGCAGGTCTTCCTCTCTTTCGCTGCCCCTCTGCTGTACCAGGAGCGACGTCCTTCTCCAGGGACTGTCCACAGCACTTGAAACAGAGTCTCGCCAGCCCCTCTTCCCAGGTGCATTCTGGGCCTTCTTCTTAGCAACACCCTTCTGTAGGGTCCTCCGATGAAGGCGTCCTAACACCGAGGCTCCATGCTGGGCTGGAAGTCACGAGGTCTGGCGTTCAAAGCTCCAGGCGCTCCTCCAGAGGCAGGCGGGGCTGGCGACTCAGGTGGGCAGGTCCAGTCTCAGGGTCTCACAGGTCCGGCCCTGCAGGGTCATAGGCGTCCCCCTCAGCTCGATGGCAGTGAGCGCAGGGCATGAAATCGAGTGGGTTCTTTGTTTAGAATGTCGACTCTCAATGGGGGCGGGGGGGTCGAGACCCCCTGGGGTCGCCCGATTCATCAGAGCAGCAAAAGGACAGTGATGAAGTAGCAGTGACAGGAATGTGATGGTTGGTTGGGGGGTGGGGGCGTCACCCACCCCGAGGAACTGCATGGAAGGGAGGGTTGAGGACGGCTGGTCTAGAGAAAGCGCATGTCTGTGGAAAACTTGTCTGTAGCCACCTGCTGAGGACAGAGACGTGCTTCAGCACAGTCTGGAACGAACCCGCCCGGGTGCGCGTTAGAACTCCAGCAGCATATTTCTCACTTACTCTCAAGGGTTCTCAGATTAGCGGCGAAAGTCTTAGAAGCTGGCAGACAGTCCTCTGAGAGACTCTGGGACTCTCCTTGTCCAGACGAAGGAAGAGAGACGAAACCAAAAATGTGTCTGGAAACAATCAGTCCAGAGAGGAATGGGCCCAGAAAACGCCCCTCTCCACACCTCTGAAACCAGAGGAGCTTGGTGAGGCCCGGCGGCCATGACCCACGGCTCGGGAAAGATCCCGTGGAATAGTCCAGGGGAGACAACACGTGGAATGGGACTCAGCTTCACACGAACAAGAGACCAGGCAGATCCCCGAACAGGGGCCCTTAGTCACCCTTCAATATGATACGGAAAACACCTCCATGTCAAAGTCTCCAACTATCTAGGATCAAAGGTCGCATTCCCCCAAAGCCTCCGCTCAGAGGGCTGGGAAGGGAAGAGGAGTGGAACTGGAGAAGGAAAGGAACGAATGAGCAACGTGCCTTAAGGGGGCTGCAGTGGATGAGCTGGGCCGGGCTTGGTATAGGCTGTTGAACGTCAAACAGCAGTCTGCTTTGTAAATATCCACCTCATTCACAATAAATTCTTTTCAGTTGACAAATATGTCTACAGGTCTAAGTGCCACCCAGTCACTTTCACCATGGGGACCCGTGGACAACAGAAGCAAACCTGCCCGCTCCTGTACCAGCCTCGCTATTGTTCCCCCCGCGAGCTCAGTCCGCCTGCTTGAGGGCCTTCCTCTTTTCCGCGGCCCCTCCACTGTACCAAGCCTGACGTCCTTCTCCAGGGACGGCTCTCTCCTGACCGTAGGTCCAAATATGTAAGATGAAGTCTTGCCATCTGTGTTAGTCCGGGTAAACTAGAGAAACAAAGTCATAAGCATGCATAGGTATATAAGAGAGAGTTTTATAGAGAGGGTAATTGTACATCAAGAAAACATTCCAGCCCAGTCCAGTCCAAGGCCCTATGTCTGATATTAGCTCATATGTCCCATTCCAGTCCATAACGTCCTCTTCAGACTCACGAAACACATGCAGGACGATCACAAGCCAGTGGGTAGAGAGTCTTTGATCCAGTGGCGTTGTAAGCATGTCAGCGCTGGCAGGGGTCTCTCTGCGGCTTCTCTGGCTTCAGAGGGCGGAGGGAATCCATACGCCTTGTCTGGCTCAGAGAACCAGGGCAGCTCCATGTGCCTTGTCAGTGGAGCATCTCCAAGGGAGTGAGCAGTGAGAGATAGCGCCTGCCTCCAAGAAGGAATGCTGCATTTCCCAGAATTCTCAGGAGAAGGCCAAACCCACACAGAGTTCGTATTGGCTGTCTCCAGATGGACAGGCTAGACTCCACCCCTACACTCTTAATCCTCAAGTTGACGCCAGATTAAGTGACTGTCACACACACATCTGAAGAGCACGCTGGTCATACTTCCTCTAAGACAGATCCATTTGTCCTTTTAACAGTCCTTGGTGTTTTCAATATTCTTCTCCAACACCACAATCAAAGCTACCGATTCTTCTGTGGTCTTCCTTATTCTGTGTCCAACTTTCACATTCCCCCGAGGCACTTGGAAAAGACCATGGTTGGGGTCAGGCGCATCTTAGTCATCAAAGGAACATCCTTGCTTTTTCAATACTCTAAAGAGGTAAGCAAACTTATCGAATGCAACATGTTGTTTGAGCTCCCGACCGCGGCCTCCATGGACATTGGTTGTGGATTCAAGCAAGACAAAGCCCTGGACAGCTTCAACCTTTTCTCCAGGTATCATGATGTGACCTGTGGCTCCAGTGGCGAGGATTTTGGTTTTTTTCACGTGGAATCATAATCCATACTGAAGGCTGCCGTCCTTGAGCTTCAGCAGCTAGTGCCGCCTCCGTTGTGTTAGTCCAGGTCGACTAGAGAAACAAATTCACAGGCACAGGTGTATAAGAAAGAGCACGCGTGTACTGAGAAAACACCTCAGCCCAGTCCACATCAAGACCATACCTCCGATATTAGCCCGTATGTCCGATACTAGTCCATAAATTCCTCTTTAGACTCACGCAGCACATGCAATGATATCGAATGCAGGAAGACCACAGGCCAGCGGGTAGAGTCTTGTGGATCCGGCATCTCAGCACTGGCGTGGCTCCATGTGGCTCCTCAAGCTCTCCGAGCGTCTCAGCAGCAGGAAAAGGAAGGCAGAGAGAGACAGGGTCTGGTCTCCAGTGAGCAACTTATCTCCTCCGTGCCCCCAAATGAGGTCATCAAGCTGCGACCTGATTGACAGTCTAGACTCCACCCCTTTGCTCAAGTTGACAGATTATGTAACTGCCACATCTGTTTTAGCAAGCAGGGTGATGGTGTTTGCATATTGCAAATAAGCCTTCCTCTAATCCTGATGCCAAATAATTCTTCTTACATTCCAGTTCCTCTGATTTGCATACAGCTTGAGTATGGTGAGAGGATACAACCCTGACAGACACCTTTTCTGATTGCACATCCCCGTGTTCTGTTCACACAAGTGCCTCTTGATCACAGTGCAGTAATTCTTCTCAAGGCTACCCATACTTTGTTATGTTCAAGCACCTTGGCATGGTCAATGAAGCCCAAATAAACATCTATGAATATTAGTGTGGTCCAACATATGTAACAGAAATTTTACCATTTTTGAGTGCACAATTCAGCGGAGTTAAGTATATTCTCAATATTGTACACAATGGTCTATTTCTAGATACTTTCATTTTTTCATAAAGAAACTCTAGACCTATTAAATAATAACCCCCCATCATCCTTTTCTTCCAACCCCTCTCTCCTACTCTGTTTTTGTTTTGATTTGTTTTGGAACGGGGAGTCTTGATGCATTTGGCTGTTCGGCATCACTGCCCTCTGGTGGTCGTGGGAGCTATACAGTTATGCTCCTGAGAGCCGCCGCTGGATTCGAACTGCCAAGCCCGCGGGCCGCAGTCCCACAGTCACCGGGGCTCTGCATTTGGCTGTTCTAGGCGCCTCCCAGAGGTGCGTCTGGCTCGTTTCACTTGCCGCAATGGCTTCAGTCCTCCGTTCTTTTTCTTGGCTGTATACTATTCCACACAGACACAACCCACACTTTGCTTCTCTTCGAGTGTTTAAAGGAACATTTTCTAACATTTTAATTGCGGTATGACGGGTATACTCATGTGTATAAAATACACTCATCATAAGTGTCCAGTTCAAGGAATTCTGATCTCTGTGCACACTCACCAGGATAATACACACAATGGCACACCGGATTACACACTGACCAGTGGATGGCAAGGTCAGAAGTTTGAGCCCGCTGACCACTCTGAGGGAGAACGATGAGGCTCCCTGCTCATCTTTAAGGTCTCAGAAACCCGGGGGCCGTGCTACTGTGTTCTACAGCCATGGGTGTAGAGGATAAACTTTGTCCCTTCATCAAGGATCCCTGGTGGCAGAAGGGTGAAAAACTCAGCTGTGAACTGAGACGTGGGCAGTCCCAACCCTCCCGGCTACCTAGAAAGATCACACCTACCCTGGAGGTGACTGTGAGACAGAAGGGGGTGACGCCGTCTCCTCACTCAAGACCGAGGACAGGCCCCGCCCCAGCGACCCCACCCCCACCCCCGGCTGCCTGGGGTCAGCTCCTCCCATCCCCAGACCCCACCGCCTGCCAAACCTGACTCTGCTCTTTCGATGTTTGATTTTCCATTGGACGGAAAGGTGCATGGCCGGCTCCCGGGTCCCGGTGGGTGGACCTTGGACTGATGGGCTAATATCAGAGTGTCAGCAGTCTCCTTCTTTCTGGTCTGAGTGGTTCCCTTCCCACTGGCTTACCCTCCCTGGCCTCGCGTCTTCTCAAGGAGACTGAAATCGCTGCGGACCCTTTGAGGTCTATAAATCTTCCCCCTTTTCCAAATGCAGAACCAACCCTCAAAGGAGACCCTCTTCACTCTTTGAGCTAAATGGGTACTTAGTTTAAAGGGACTTCAGGGTGTGGCTTCCATCCCAAGTTCAAAGATTAACTCCGAGTCACTCGGCTCAAAAGTTCTTCCTTCGTTTCTCGGCTTTGGGATTCTGGGTTATAAAAGTCCTAGCCTGTCTGCTCTGTCTCGACCCCAAACCCACCGCCTGCGAGCTGAGCCGCTCCTGGAGAGTCTCGACCAGAACTGTCCCCGGGGGTTCCAGGCTTGGGAATCTTTAGAGGAGTAGAAAGCATCACTCCTCTCATGTGGGCCAGCGGACGGCTTCAAACCCCCGACCCTGTGGTTACCAGCCCACGGTTCCGACTTGTCTCCCATACACTGAGGGGCCTTGTGCTGTGGGCCGGTCCTGAGAAAGCCTCCGCTGCCCGTCTGCGTCTCCAACCTCACGCGTCCACCAGTGGGGCTCACCCTCTGCTGCGGAGTCCATTCCAATGAACGAGGACCTGAGAGGGCGGGGTCTCCTAAGCAGAAAGGCGCGTCTACCTCCCTGGGAGCTGCTGGTGGGTTCGAACGGCTGACCTTGCAGCTGGCCGCCCAATGCCCAGCCCACCATGCCCCAGGGCTCCGGCAAATGTCATCCGAGTTTATGAAACTAAAAAAAAGCTCTCCAGGGCGGGCCGAGGTTCTTCCTTCCTTATTTGTGTCTGCCCGGGTCTGCCTGAGTACCGACGACCCCTCGGTCTGCACAACTGCCGTGTCGATTGAACTGGAGTTGGAGGGGTGGGGGGAGGAGGGACTCCAAGGCCATGCAAGCAGCCGGAGCCTCACACTCACTTCTGGAAGGTCCCAAACGCCCCATTATGTTTCCTCCCTCCCTGCTGTTTTTGGACGCTCGCAGCGGCCTTTGCGATTGCAAGCCTCGGCCTCCAGCCCTCACGGAGCCCCGGGGGACAGGGTGGAGGGAAGCTTTGAAAAAGCAGAGATTCTTTGGGCCGTAGGTCGCGGTCCATCAGCAGCCTTCAAAAAAAACACTCGCACAGGAATGGCTAGAAATTCATCCAACCCAAGGATTCACAGTCCTTCAGGATGATGAGGGAGTGGAGGGGTGGGGGAGTCTGGGGGGAGTGGGAGAGGGCCAGGCTCTCAGGCTAGATCCCCCAAAGGCCTCCGCCCCGGGAAGCTGGGGCTGACGCTGTTCCTTTGGGCATCCTTCCCAGAGGCCTCTTCTGACCCCAGGAAACAAATCTTGTCCCCCGCCTGGATGGTGTGAGAGCTTAGGCAAGCCTGCCATGACCCTAAAATCCATCTTGTTTCTGGCGAAGCCCAGCCCCGCCCCTGGGAGGGCAGCCAAGACTCGGCGTGCCAAGCCCGGCCGCCTCTGCGATGGCTCATCCGTCCTCACGGCCCAGGAAGGCCAGCGGCTGCTTTTCCTCTCTCTCCTTCAATGATCTCATTGAACCCACAGCTTTAAATGTCATTTCAAGGCTGACGACTCCTCAATTTATAGCTCGTGGCCCACCCCGCCTGTCCGAGTCCAGAGCTGTGAGCCAGAGCCGGCAGGGGTGGGGGGTGGGGGGGATTGGAGGGGGTGTCACCCTCACGGGCATGGCCCCACACGGACAGGTCGGCGGGGTCTCCTCAAGGATGAGCCAGAATGCAGGCTTCCCCCAGGCACCAGCAGCCCTCACGCTCCCGCCAAGAGGGGAGGCCTGCCTTTCCTCTCCAGGTCCCGGCTGGCCTGTGCCCCCGATGTCCGCAGAACCTCATCCTCTCTGCAGCCCACTGACATGCCCCTAGCCCGAGGGCCGGGCATCTCGGCCTGGGAGACGGCAGTAGCTTCCTGTCTCCAGCCTCCTGTGCTCACTCCCTTCAGCGTCGTCTCCACCCAGAAGCCCCCCACCCCCACCCCCACCCCCGTGTCCGTGTGGTGGCTCAAGAGTCCCTGTGCCGCTGGAAGCGAGGTCACTGGTATTTCACACGCCAGCAGGGTCCCCACCCCCACCCCCCAGTGAACAGGCTTCAGTGGAACTTCCAGACTAAGAGCAGACAAGGAAGAAGGACGCAGCTCCCCACATCGGAGGAAGCAACGCTTGGAAACCTTTGGCCTAACTTCCAAAGCCGGTCGGTCGGAGACTGGAGGCCGGACGCATGGGAGGAGCACATGGTCAGAGATCCTGCCGGAGGATGGGCTCCTGGGGCTGCAGGGACCTCAAAATGTGCCTGAGGAAGAGCGTCTTTCTCAGAGTGGAACCGGGCGGTGCTGGGGCTGCAGGGAGGCCCGGGGGAGCGGGGCCTTCGGACTCTTCATCCGCTGATGGGCACGACGCCGCGAGGTGAGGAGCGACAGCTGCGAGGAGGCAGCGGGTGCTACTGAGTGTCTCTAGCAGCTCTTTCCGCACACGCAGCCGATTTGATTTCTGTGTATCCCACTTGGAGAAGTCCATGGGAAGTCGCCGCTCATGTTGTCAAAAAAAAACCCAACGGGCACATCTCCTATAATCAGACTCCGCTAAGGATCAGAACTTAGACTGTGCAAAGTGTGAATCTGGGAACATTGGAAATGCTCAGAAAGGAAAGGCACACATAAAGATTGTTATCTAGGCAGGAGTGAGTTGGAATGGCCTGGTCTCGGCCATTTTGACTCAGAAAATCACATGCTTTACAATGCCAGGAACGACACAATCAAGAGGGGAAGGTGTGGCGTTCCTTGTCCAAAAGGATCTTGCCGAATCCGTCAGGAAGCGCCAGGCTGCCTGCGATAGGATTGTCTCTCTCCAGGAAACCCCAGCAACGCAACTATCATTCAAATTGCTGCAGCAAGCGCAGAAGCTAGTGAGGAAGCAGTTGGAGAAATCTCCCAAAGACTTCGGTTGAAAATCGATCGTGCGATCAAGAAGCATTGGCAATTATTGGTGAGGGGAATGCAAACGTAGGAAGCAAAGAGGAAGGCACGGGGGTTGGAAAATGGGCTGGATGACAGAAACAATGCTGGAGCTCGCATGATAGAAATACACAAAGCCAAGGGCGTGCTCCTCGAAGATGCCGGTTTTATAACAACACAAGAGGTGAGTCTACACATGGGCTTCTTCACGTGAGGCACACAGGAACCAAACCGACGGCATCTGTGGGAAGAGCTGCTAGAGAAGTTCAATATCAACAGCTGAAACTAAGCCAGGGGGCTGAGCCCCGGTGGCGTCAGGGGTTGAGTGCAGGACTGTGGCCCACGGGCTTGGCGGTTCATATCCAGTGGCGGCTCTCAGGAGCGGCACTGGGCAGTTCCCCGACCACCAGAGGGCAGTGGTGCCCCCCCCCAAAAAAAAAAAAAGAATAAAAAACGAAGCCAGGGGCTGACCGTGGACCAGACCATCAAGCTACAGAACATTCAAACAAGTCCACGGGAGCCAAAACATGACCGTGAGTCAAATCCACCCAACTTTAAAGAACAGATTTGACACACTGCACACAAATGACAAGACCCGATGAACTGTGGGAGGACATCAAGACGCTATCGTGAATGAAGAAAGCAAAAGCTCATAAGAAAGAGAAGAAAGACAGAGGTGGATGTCAAAGAGATGCTGAAGTTTGCTCATGATCATACAGCAGCACAGCAAATGGAAGAACAGCTGAAGTCGAAGGGCCGAACAGAACCTTTCAAAGGGCACTTTACGAAGACAAAACCAAATAGTATAATGAAATGTGCAAAAACCTACAGCTAGAACACACCGGAAACCTACAATACACCCAGCGTATCTTAAAGCGAGAGAACTCGAGCACTCTCAAGCCCCGAGTTGCAATATTGAAAGATTCCATGGACTATTGAATTATGCTGGAAGCATCACAGGTAGAGGGACAGAATGCTCAGAGTCCCTGTGCCAAAAGTAATTGGTCGGGCTGAGCCCCGGTGGCGTCGTGGTTGTGCGCGGGACTGCGGCCCACGGGGACGGAGGTTCAATTCCAGCAGTGGGGCTGGGCCTCCTCCTCCCACCACCGGAGAGCAGTGATGCCCAACAACAACAACAACAAAAAAAAAAGTAAAAAAATGGAATTGGTCAACCTGCCACGGTTTTCAGGGGTAGCATAGACTCAATGGCCCGGAGGGAGGCAGCTGACACTTCACTGCATGAGCCAGAAACAAGGCTCCAGAAACGGAGGGCGTGCCGATGGAAACGTTTCCACCAGCTGATGAAGCACTGGGAGCACTTCTCTGTCTTTGTCAGGAAATTCGGAAGACAGCTACTTGGCCACCCACTGGAAGAGATCTGTATGTGTACCCATTCCAGAAGAAAAGTGGCCCAGCAGAGTGCTCTAGTTGTAG
>PVJH01039192.1:0-16596 GCA_004026705.1 Nesogale talazaci
TCTGTTTATCGTCCTTTAAATCCTCTGGCACCCAGCCGAGGTGGGTTTTCCATACATTTTCATGCTTTTCAAGATTGTTTGCAAAATATATGTATAACAAAATCTTATCTCTTAACAATTGTTATTTTTATTTTCCTTAATTTCAGTTATAAATTCAGCATAAGATTATAAACTAAATCTCAAAATATAAATCTTAAGAACTCTAGGTGTTTTGTGTAAATACTGTCATTATTTGTGCCAGATCAGGGTCATGAGTGCCTTCTGTGTGTCAGACTATAAATGAAATGCTCTAGATAAAATAAGGTAAAATATCTATCCAAATATATCAGAGAAACAATCTGGATTATACAAGCCTTACTCCATCCATATTTTTTGAGAATCTCTAGGGCTAGGACCCAGGTGTCATTATTTTTTAACCTTGCCAGGTAATTCCATTATGTGGCTTAGTTTGGACACGAATGGCTCATAGCCATGCTTCTCAAACGTTAGCCTAAAATTCACCGAAAGGTATTAAAATAACCAATCCCGATTCTGTAGGTGGTCTCGGGTGGGGCCCAAGGTTCTCATGAGCTGTAGAGAGGAGCCCTGGTGGCATAGTGAGTTACACAGTGAGCTGCTAACTACAAGGTCAGCTGTTCAAAACCTTCGTTTGCTTTGAGGGAGAAAGATGAGGTTCTCTACTGCCATGAAGATTGCCAGTCTCGGGAACCCAGGGGTTAGTTACACTCTGTCTCACAGGGTCACTATTGATGGCAAGGAGTTTGGCTAATGGTGTAGGAATGCCTATGAGGCTAGCGTGTACCATACTTTGAATTGTTTGAGGTCACAGAGAATCTTAGGTCACCTACAGCGATGGTACAGACCCTGTTGTCCATTGGGGTAACCAGTGTTACAGTGTATGACGAACACTTGAAATACAGTTAATGTGAAACTATCTTTTAATTTTAACTGTTATTTTCATCGATTTAAGTTTAAAAACTAAAGCAGTGTATTTTTCATTAATGACTCCTTATATTTTTGAGCTTGTTGTTGTGTTGTACTTTTAGTGTTATGTGTATGGTTAATACATGTATTGCTCATATATCGTATGTGTATAGTTTATTTTTCTAAATATGGCTATTAGAAAAGCATAAGTGATATCTGAGACTCATATTCAATTGGACGGCATTGTTATAAACAATTGGAGGTAATTTAATAGGGGTGAATCCTCAATTTTTTCTCCATGAGGTCTAAAATTGACCTACCTGCTCTATGCTTTCCTTGGCCAAGATTAGTTTTAAAACTTGAATTTTCTGGTCAAGATTTATATTTTTGAGGTTTTTCTAAGACAGCCTTAGAAATTCGGGGTAGACTAGACTTTGATACCAATTGTATCACAATGTGGTAAATATTCTGCAAATTCATGCTGACATTACTTGGAGAATAGCATTGGGTGATGGAAAAAGTGTACATGATTTTCTATCTTTTTGTGACATTGGCCTCACCTTGACTTTTAAAAAAGTTAATGCAATAAAATAATTTTATTATATTTATGTCCTTTTTGTTTATCAGGAATTCAGTCACTTTGGGGGGAGAAGGGATCTGAGTGTCATATATATATATATATATATATATATATATATATATATATATATTTCTTATAAAAGTAGGAACACATGTTTAGTAATTATATATGTATATATATCATATCCATTTTCCAGGCCATCAGGTAGTCTTTCCAGCATGCCCTCTCTTTCCATTATATGATGTATTCTAACTTCTCTAAGAAGGAGCCTGTTGGTAAACATTGAAACTGTTTCAGATTGTAGAGAACATTAAGCCTTTAGTTTTTCTTATTGCAAACATCTATCTTTATCATTACTTTTGTTTAATATAAATACTTCCAATGAGTCTTCTTTTTTTTTAATCACTTTATTGGGGGCTCATACAACTCTTCTCATGATGAATACATACATCAATTGTATGCAGACCACATTTGCACATTTACTGCCATCATCATTCTTGAAACATCCTCCTTCTACTTAGGACACCTGTATCAGCTCCCCATATTTCCCCTCCCTCCTGACTCTCCCTCCCCCATGAACCCTTAATAATGTACAAATTATCATTACTTTGTCATATCATACATTGACCGATGTGTCCCTTCACCTACTTCCCCATTCTCTGTATCTCATGAAGGAGGTCATATGTAGATCCCTGAAATTGTTTACCCCTTTCTACTCCACCTTCCCTCCACTCTCCTGGTATCACCACTCTCACCACTGGTCTTGAAGGGATCATCTGTCTTGAATTCTACATGTTTCTGCTTCCAGTGTACATCCCCTGGTCTAGCTGGATTTGTAAGGTAGAATTGGGTTCATAATAGAGTGTGGGAGGAAACGTTCAAGAACTAGAGGAAAGTTGCATATTTCATCGTTACTATACTGAACCTTGACTGACTCTTCTCTTCCCAGCAACCCCTCTGAAAGGGGATGTCGTTTGCCTATTGATGGGCTTTGAGTTCCCAATCTGTACTCCCACTCATTTATAATGATATAATTTTTTAGTTATTTGATGCCTGATCCCTTCAATACCTCGTGGTCACGCAGGCTGGTGTGCTTCTTCCATGTGGGCTTTGTTGCTTCTGAGCTAGATGGCTGCTTGTTTACTTTCAAGCCTTTAAGACCCCAGATACTATATCTTTTGATAGCCAGGAACCATCAGCTTTCTTCACCACTTTTGCTTATGCACACATTTGTCGTCAGCGATCATGTCAGGAGGGTGGGCACGTAATGTTATGATGTGCATCTTCTTTCGTAAGCTTTTTTTTCCCCTCTAATACAAATCAGGGTTAGGAAATTACTTTTTATGCTGATCCATTAACTCAGAGGAGAAAAAATGGAATGTAATAGGTACAAAAGGAAACTTCATTTTAATGTTTAACTTCATCTTACTAAAGTCTCCTTTTGATCAAAATTATACATTTCTGCTCTATAAAATCAAACAAAATGAAATTTTTAGGAAGTAAATAATCCATGGTTAACATTTTACATCATATGCTTTCAGATACTTAGAGGGGGACCAATTTGTGTGTCTCTGTAATCTATGTGCACCCTGTGCTTTACACAAATTGAATTTTGTTGTTCTGCAGTGTTTTCTTCTCTAATAAATTAGATATAGGTTATTTACATCTTAGTGTATGTAGACAATGTTTTTTTCTAATTTCTGCTTAGATGTTTTAATCCCCTCCCCGCCCCCCCAATCTTCTAAAACTCCAATACAAAGAAGAAAGCAGCCTTCCTTGCTAGCATCCCACTGGACCCTCACATGCTTTCTTCTCCACAGTGCGGCCCTTCCACTGTGATCACTTGCTTTTAAAGCAGATAATGTAATTGTTCACTCAATAAACTAGAAAGCCCAAAGCCATAGGTTAATTAAAGGTGGATCACTGCTGGATAGATGAAGAAAGGAAGGAAAACACTGCATAGAAAAAGAGGGAGGGAGAGGGGAACACGAGGAGGTCATGAAGATGGAATGTTTCATGAAGTAATTAAATAGCACATTATTATTGTCAAGTAGCAGCACTGCAGTCTTCTTCGCTGTGTTTCTTCTATAGTTTTGAGTCAGCGAGGTTTCTAGGGTTATTTGCCACCCCCTCACAAAATTTTTAATAACAAGACATTATTTTTAAAAATCTAGAAATCATATATCTGAACTTCATATTAAGGAGATAAAAGACTAGTGCTGTGAAATCCCACAGTGAAGACTTCCTCGGTTGTCCTTAGGCAAATATTCTTATCAATATACAGGAACTAAGTAGCAGTTGTTCAAAAAAGAAACATGCCCGTTCAAGACAATGCTGTTAATAGAGGATCATATGATAATAACTAATTATTATGTAGTAGTAACTTTATGATTATTTTTATTGCTTTTAGATTTTTTCACTAATTGTAGAAACTGTGAAATCTTATGCTCTTTGATCCATATTCGTACTGAGAAGTCTCATTTTCAGCATGACTCTACATTGAATTTCCAGTAAAAATTAATAGGTTACGAGCAGTACATTTTAATCACATATCAAGTATAATTGGAATCTGACCTGTTTAGGACATTTTCTGAACCCCTTCTACTGCTCTCTCTTTCAGGAGAAGATGATGGTGAGTTGAAACTGTGTTTCTGTTGTTTCAAGTGTAGGAAATGTTCCAGTGATCAACAATTGAGTTTTCTTCTATTTTTCTCAAAGGAAAGTGTTTTTCCTATTTCTTACCCCCCTGAGAATAATTATTAGTATATGGTAACAATTTAAAATTAAGAACTTTTTATTAACAATAGGAAGTCATTCAATGTTTAAAAAAGAATTTAAACTCCATTTTTTCTAAGTCATTACAGGTAAACCAGATTTGTATACAAGGCTCTCTATTTTCTGATTTTTATAATCTACTTGGTCTATCCTGAGAAAATGAAGATAAATTAACTATAATTTAACCAAATAATTTGCCTTATGACCTCCTCATTTTCTTACTGGCTTGAAATTTGTTTATTCAGTTATAATTGTTTTATATGTTAGTAATATGTGACTATATTCTATATGCATACTGTGTTTCACATAAATGAGGTTATGTGCCATTTTTAAAATCATTTTATTGGAAGCTCTTCCAGCTCATATAACATCCCATACATTAATTGTATCAGGCATTTTTGTGTATATATTGTCATCATTATTTCCAAAACATTTTTGCTTGATCCCTTGGTAGAAGCTCCTCTTTTTTCCCTTCCTCTTTTTTCCCCTCCCACCTCCATGAATCCTTGATCAGTTATATATTATTATTATTTTGCATCTTACACTGTCCATTGTCTCCCTTCACACACATTTCTGTTATTCATCACCTTCAGGGATGAAGGGCTATAAATCCAACTTTGTGATGGATTTCCCTTATCTTCCCCTTCCCCCTCGCTATCCTCATGACTGTGCTACTCCCACTACTGTTCCTGAGGGACTTACCTGTCCTGAATTCCATGTGTCATGAGCTCTTATCTGTACCAATGTGTGCTCTTTGCAATAGCCAGATCTGCCAGGTAGAACTGGGTGATGGTAGCGAAGGGAGAGGGGCCAACATTCAGGAACTAGAGGAATGATGTGTTTCATCGGTGCTATAGTCCACCTTGGTTGAATCATCCCTTCTATTTTTTTAAAATAAAAATGTTAGTTTCAAAAATCTTTGCATTCATATGTAAAAATGTGCTTGACACAATGGATTGTGATAGGAACTGTAAAAGTCCCAAATAAAACATTTTTTTAAAAAATTTTGCACATTAGTATATACAGTTTTTTTCTATTAGAAGGAATTAGAAACATTATGAAATTTCACTGAATGATTATGGGTTATAAGATATACCTCAGGATAATCAAAGATTATTTCCAATGGACGTTCATTTACCTCTTATTTAAGAGCACTCTAATAGAATTTGTGACGGATGGAAAGAGACATGAAACGTGATGCCTAACCTTCTAGGAGCTGACAATGTGGTACAGCACTAATGAGACTACACTTGAGTAACGGAGCCCTGGTGGCTTAGTGGTTAAGCACTGGTCAGTGCTTCAAGGCCACAGCTGCTCCGCAGAGAAGTCAGGCATATCAGGGAGAAAGGCAGGGGCAGTTCTGTGCTGTCCTGTGGGATCCTAGTGAGTGGGCACCGACTCGGGAGAAGAAGACTTTTATGTTTACAAAAGAGAGAAAGAACCTGTTTCTGCCGAGTCTGTTTCTACTCTTGTCAGCAGGACGTGTTGCATGACAGAGCTTCTCAGGAGGTCCTGGGCTGCCATCTCCAGGCATTTCTTGTGCGGCACCTCTGGGTGGTTTCTAACTGTCATCCTCTAGCTGACATCCACCACCCAGGAACCTTCCACTTTATACAAAGACAGTAAAAATGAGAAAGAGGGAAAGAGTTAAACTACTGAAGACCTTGGAAGTTAGGCTTACCCTTTTGGCATTTGGGGGTTTTGGGAGTAAATGTGTTAAATGATGAAGCATAACCTTTAGTAAGTAGATTGAATGAATGAAGATGTTTATCTTATTTCAAAGTGTAAAAACTCCCTGGAGGAAAATAAATTCCTCACCATTTAATTTATCATCTAGACCCCTACTCAGTTCATCTGCTTGGCCTTTCTCACCTTGCTTCCTTCATTAAAACAAGTGTGAATAAGATAAGTACTTTAGGAAATCCACTAAGAGTTTGATTCTTATTGAATGCCATCTTTAAAAGAAAACAAAAAAACTCAGCTGGACAGCATCAGGCCCAGGATAGTTCTTTTAACCCTCCTTACTTAGCTTTTCTTATGGATTGCCTGGAAATGTGGGGTTTTCTTACTATTATTAGAAGATACATACCCAGCTTACTTTGCTCAGGGAAAATGAGATAATTAAATTAGTAATTGGAATTTTGCATTGATTTTCATTCAAAAAATAATTTGTTTTGAGAAAAAAAATTTAGTTTGTAATTATTATCAAAAGTAATATTTTTTAGATATTTAATTCTTTTATGGATAAAATTTACTTAATTTACTCATGGAATGCAGTATATTCTAAACTAAATTAGTAAAGTATCATCTATAAGAACTTCCTAGTGTGCTGAGCCCCGGTGGCATAAGTGGTTGAGTGCAGGACTGCAGCCCGCGGGCTTAGCAGTTCAAATCCAGCGGCAGCTCTCAGGAGCAGCACTGAGTAGCGCCCATGACCACCAGAGGCAGTGATGCCCAAAACACACACACACACACACACACACACAAAAGAACTTCCTAATGATAATAATTTATAAATTATCGAGGGCTCATGGAGTAGGGGGGAGCGGGAGGGAGGGAAAATATGAATTGCTGATAGGAGGGGCTTAAAAGGAAGGAAAATGTTTTGAGAATGATGATGGCAACAAGTGTACAAATGTGCTTTGCATACAATGGATGGATGTATGGATTGTGATGGGAGTTGTATGAGCCCCCCAATAAGATGATTAGAAAAATAAATTAATTAAAGGAAAGAACTTCCTTCCAATATTAAACAACTTGTGGTTTACATTTTCTAAAACCATATGCCATTTTTCCACTTTGTATAAACCACTAGAAATTTCCAGAGATACTTTAATATATCACAATTTATTTTGTAGATGAGCAGTTAAAATATTTTAACCCAATTCTTTCTGTGTGTTTTAGGAGAATCATTTTACACCTGGCTAGAAGGTAAACTTATTATCAACATTTTAAATATATTGGTTTCTTTCTCTTTTTTTTTTAAGTGATGATTTATTTCCTATATTTCAATACTGGTGGGACAGTGTTTAGAAGAAAATAATATACTTTAAGGTTGTCATATGCAAGGTGATCCTTGTTCTGAAAATTTGGGGGATATTATCTAGCCAAAATCCAGTGTATAAAACTACACCTGCCAGGCACTGACTTCAGGCGTTCTCCACCTGCTTTCCAGTCTTTTTCCCTTCTGTGTTAGGATAAATCAGAAAGTATTGCTCGGAAATAAAATGGTTGTTGTTTGGTGCTGTAGTTACACTTTACTACAGCACTGTGTGCCACAGAGTGAGACTCACAGTCTTCTGAGCTTGCATCCATCAGTGACAGCCACTGGAGCAAAACTCTCAAAGTCTTTCTTCAACAGAAATGTCAAAATGTGAAACTACTGTTTCGCAGCCACCTCCATCTAGATCTAGACACTGATGAAGCTAGTATTTTCATTGTAATCCTTCTCCAAAGAATGCTGCACCCTTTGATTTAATTCTCTTTTTGACTGGGACAGTAAGTTTGAAGGAGCGAGGTGAAGTGAATGGAGTCAGGTTTCCCAGCAAGATTCCTGTAGGATAACCCTTGCTGCCCACAAAGAACAAGCCAGGTGTGTTTCTATGATTTAGAAAGAAAAAAAAAAGAATGCCTTGTTGTAACTTTCTTAGTAAACTGCGCTGGTGAGAAAAAAAAGCCAAGAAAATTCTAGCAAGGAATTTCTTTTTCATCACAACAATGCACCTGGCTCCTTCTTTGTGGGCAGCAAGGGTTATCCTGCAAGAATCTTGCTGGGAAACCTGACCCCATCCCCACTACAGTGCTCTCCTTACGCTTCAGACTTCTTTTTGTTCCCAAACTGCAAGAACATTGAAAAAGGGCACGATGGGAAGCCTTCCTGTCCTTTAAGAAAATCATCTGTGTCCTTCAGGAATATCTATAAAGATTATCACTTGGGAATCCCCCATCAAAAAGCAATCACTATAACCTAAGTTGGCCTCTCTGCCTTCAATGTAACTGGCCCAGCAAATGCTCACAGAAGCCACTGTTGTGTTCGGTTCTTTTTACATGGCATCTCAGGGAGTACTGAGACCAAGTTTATTACTGAGAGTTTGTCTGCAGGCATCCACTGATTACAGAGACAGATTTAAACCTGTTTTCTTGGAATAAACTGTACCCTATTAGCAAGATTTACGCTCCTATGTAATATAGTACTCATTGAAACTACTTTTCTAGTAACTGTGAAGCCATTTTTAAGGTGAACAAATTCATTTTGGGAAGAAGTGCTATCATATATATATATATATATATATATATACACACACATATATAATTAAAGGAAAGTGAATTTAATTTCAAAAGGTTTAAACATATTTGTACATCTTAACAATATAAATTTGTGTAACTCAAGCAGTGGTTCTCAACCTTCCTAATGCTACAACCCTTTAATACAGTTCCTCATGTTGTGGTGACATAAAATTATTTTTGTTACTATTTCATAATTGAAATTTTGCTACTGTTATGAATTGGGCGACTCCTGTGAGAGCCGTTCGGCCCCCAACAGGGTCATTACCCACAGTTTGAGAACCACTGAACTAAATGGGTAAAGTTATCTGAAATCCCAATATATTAAGTATATACTTCTGTTTTCTTACTTATTCCAATGCTGCAAATGTTAATAATAATTATAGAAAGCAGAAACGTTCTAGAATTTTACAACTTTGATTAATAGCAATATATACTTTTTCAGTTTTTGTTTTAGCGAATTACCTTTGTTCATGAAATAAGCATTTTAAATATATCAATGGAGACAAGCAAGTTGAATGACACAGTAAGACTGATACGTAACCATAGCTAATCTGCAGAGTTAAACTACAAGTAATTAATCCTGTTTTATGTTTGTTAACCCATCATGTTTATTTTTTTTCCCATCACGTTATTTATAAACATAATCTTCTCGTTGCTTTTAGTGAACTTTGTTGTTACATTGGCCACAAGATGTACATTTTTTATGTACGTAAACTTTTTTTGAGTTGTATCGATAATTGCCTTTTTGTGAAAGAAAACAGAAACCAAACAAACTGACTGCCATCAAGTCTATTCTGACTCATCGCGACCTATAGGACACAGTAGATGCTCCCAGGAGTTTCTGAGGTGAAACTCTTTACTGAAGTAGACAGCTGTAGAGAGAGAGCCCTGCCTCTCTCCCAAAGATGCTTGACTTTTCTGCGGAGCAGCTGGCCGTTTTCAAGCACTGACCTTGTCGTTAGCAGCCCAACACTTAACCCTTTGCTGAAGCCTTGCATTGCAATAAAGCATTCTACAGGCAAAATATCGAATGATGGTGGAAGCATCAAAAGAAGATGAAAGTGGGGCTGAGCCCTGGTGGCGAAGTGGTTGTGCGCGAGACTGCGGCCCACTGGGTTGGAGGTTCAATTCCAGCTCCACGGAGCAAAAGCTGGGCCTCCTACTCCCACCACCGGAGGGCAGTGATGCCCAAAAAACAAAACAAAAACAAAAGAAGATGAAAGCACACACAATCACGGTACCCAGAAAACTCATAACCATTTCAAAGGGTAGCAAGAACCAGTGGTACCAAAGGGAGAAGTCCAAGCTGTACGGAAAACATTAGCCAAAAATAAGGCTTCTGGAATTGATGGAAGACCAGTGGAAATTTTGAACCATCTGATGAAACACTGAAAGCACTCATTCATCTATGCCAAGAAATTTGGAAAACGGCTACTTGGCCAACTGACTGGAAGAGACTCATATTTGTGCTCATTCCAGAGAAGTGTGGCTCAATAAAATGTGAAAATTGTAAAACAGTATCCTTGACAGCACCTGCGAGTAGAGTTTTGCTGAAGCTCATCCAACTACATATACAGCAGGACACTGACCCGGAGCTGCCAGACGCTGAGGCCACATGCAGGTGAGGGCGTTAGACAAGGGGTATTGTGTTCATCTGAGTCCTTTAGAGGAACAAATCCACAGAAACACACATGGATAAGAGAGAGTTTTATATAAAGGCTACGTGCACATCAAGAAAACCTTCCAACTCAGTGCTGCCCAAGCCCACAAGTCCAACATTAACCCATATATCCGACACCAATCCAAAAGTCCTCCTCCATCTCACAAAACACATGCCAGCTGCTGAAGGGAAGCTGACTCAGTGAGTGTGTCAGCATCTCAGCGCTGGCAGAGGTCTCCACACAGCCGCTCCAGCCCCGAGGCCTGCATCGGGTTAGGTCCATGGATGTCTCCCAGGACGTGAACCTTGCCAGCTGAAGCAGGGAACTGGCCAAGGCAGCTGCACCTTCGTCCAACCATCAGAAAGCAAGAGATCCGAAAACTAGAAAGACAAGCCTAGGCTCACCAAGCCATTTATCTCTCTGCCCTACAATTAACCCCACATGTTTTTATCTTTCAGGTTAGCACAATAAACTTTAACTATCTCAGATATAATTACTGAAATCAGATGGATCTTGGCTGATAGCAGAAAATACCAGAAAGGTGTTTACTTGTTTTACATTGACTATGCAAAGGCACTCAACTGTGTGGATAATAACCTATGGATAATTTTGAGGAAAACGGTAATTCCTTAGCACTTTCATTGTGTTTATGTGTAACCTCTACAGGGGTCAGGAGGTAGTATTGCCAACAGAACACTGCATGGTTTAAAATCAGGGAAAGTGGGCTTCAGGATTGTATCTTGTCACCATCCTGCTTCAATCTGTATGCTGAGCAAATAACCAGAGAAGCTGGGTCATATAAAATAGAATGTGGTATCAAGATAAGAGGAAGGCTCATTAACAACCTGTGATGTACAGATGACACAACCTAGAAGAGAGGAGGACTTGAAGCTCTCACTGCTGCAGATCTGGTATGGCAGCCTTCAGTGTGAATTGCAACTCACTATAAAAAATGACCACAATCTTCACAATCGGACCAGTAAGTAAGATCATGATAGACAGAGAAGGCTTGGCTCTACAATCAGTGCTCATTGAAGCGACAGTCAAGAGATAGAGGATGCGCTGCAGGGGTACACAAGACCTCTTTGAAGTGTTGAATAGTGAGAACATTACCTTGAGGACTAGGGCACACTCGACCTACACCATGATATTTTCAGTCATCTCCTATGGACGTGAAAGTTGGATGTTGAAGAAAAAGTTGTGCTTTTAAACTATGGTGTTGGCAAAGAATATGAAAGGACTGTGTATCCAAAAGAACAAACAAATTTGTCTTGAAATAAATACAGACAGAATGTTCCTTAGAGGCAAGGATGATGAGACTTCACATCATGTACTTTGAACGTGTTATCAGGAGAAACCATCCCTGGTCTCTGTAAGGGGAAGGATAGGGAAAAGGTGGAAGATTCTTGACAGGATGGATAGACACAGTGGCTGCATCGATGGCCTCTGACATCAGAACAATTGCGAGGACGGTACGGGACTGGCTGTGCCCTGTTCTGTTGTACAGAGGGCCGCCATGAGTTGGAACTGCCTCGATGGCACCTAGCAGCAGCCAATGCAAGGAGCCCCGGAGGCACTGTGGATTGAGTGTCGGGTTGCTAAACTCAAGGTCAGCAGTTCAAATCCACCAGCCACTCCATAGAAGGAAGATGAGGCCATCTGCTCCCATAAAGATTTTACCAGCTTGGAAATTCCATGTATCGGGTTGTATATAAGTCAGAATCAACTTAATAGCAATTAGGTTTGGTTAGCAATTGGGACAGATGTTAATTTTGTTAGCTTGACTCAAACTGCAAATTGTGAAAAATAGTCTCTTAATATTGATAATCAAAGATGAGAAAGGCCAGGGTCAGTATTGAGTGCTGTATTATATCAATATTGACGTTACACCACGTTAGTCCTTAACCATATATCTTATTCTTGGGTGTCCCTGAATATTGGTAGACTGTTCCATTGATCACTCTCATTTATAGGCAGTTCATTAGACCTTTTCAGAGGTTTTAGTTTCCACATCTGAGACTTGAAAACCATAAGACTCTATACTGTAAAGAGTTTATTTGAAAATCCCTAAGCAATCAGAATATTATTGCAATAAATCTAGAGAGTCCTTATATGAGAGCAGAAAATTGCATATTGGAGGAATTTAATGAGCTTAAATCCAAAAGAAGAAAAGAGCCCCTTAATAAATTGGGTAATGAATTTGCTCGGTATTGTTGGACACAGAAATTGGCGGACTCTGCCTTTGGGGCTAGAATTTTGCAGAGTAGGCCAATGAAGGATTCTTGGTCCGACTCATCAGACGCTAGTTGTGTTCGAGTGGCCTCTGTCCAGCTCAGGGGCCCCAGGAGACTCCTGGGTGGTCCAAATGGCCGACACACTCCATCACTAACCCAGAGGGGGAGAGCTGAGTCCACTCACAGTTGCCTTGGAAGAAAATCCTAGAAATTTACCCTACCCCACCCCACTCCCCAAAACAACAGCAACAATGAAAACCCACGGAATACAGTTCCTTTCTAAAACATACGGGGGTGCCCTCGGTCAAAACTAACTCCACAGCAGTTGGTAAAAAATGAGTCTGCTATGGAGAATATTGGGTGCTAGGAGGAGACTAAGTGGAAGAAACTCCAGCAATTGACTGCTCAGAGTGGTGTGTGTCCTGTTGGTACACTCAACGCTTCCTTCATTATTGCTATTTTGTGTGAAGTTGCCTAGTTTATGCAGTTTCTAGAAATGCATAGCTACCCTTCGCTCATTCACCACTTATCATATCTGCTTCAATTAAGGGAGTTTGTGGGTTTTGCCGATTCGAATTGCTACCCAATTTTTCAAGTTTGGATTTTCAAGCATTAGAATGTTCACCACTGTTGTCCTTTCTCTAGTCGCTCGCTACTGTGCTGGACATAAGCACTGCGTCCAGCAACAATCACTCCCTGCCAGGGAGTTGACGCTCACGCACAGTGACCCTACAGGCCAGGGCAGGACTGCCCCAGTGGGTTTCTGGGACTGGGACGCTCTGTGGGAGCAGAAAGCCCGTATGTGTCCCCAGGAGTGGCGGGTGGTCTCGGATCGCTGAGCTTATGGATTCCCAGCTCAGGACTCAACTACTGTGGCATTGGGGCCCCTGGGCACTGCTTAGAGAGGTCAGTTGGAAGAAGAAGAAAGTAAACTTCAAATCTCAATGTTTAGCTACTTGATAGAAAACTTGACTAGAAATTTTACTAGAGAAGTTGTGGTTAATATCTCATTAAATTTATTCATGTCGTTTGACTACATAATTTGAGGAAGAAGCTACAAAACACAATTTAAATTCTATCCTTTGTTCACCTTCCATGACAATTAGAATATGCTATCAAGTTTTCACAAGTGAGATTTCAAAAGAATGATTTTACCAATTAGAAACTACTTGCTTCACAGCCATCTGTGGTAAGAGCTAGTAAATTAAAGATCTAAAAAAAAAAATCTTGAAAAGTGCACAAAGAATTTTTTTAAATTCTTATATTGCTTTCATTCCCTCAGCATATGAATGAGATCATCGCTTATTTCCTGCTGTGAGATAGCCCCTGCTGGCACAGTGGTGCCCATTGGGTGGCTACACACAAGTCCAGCACTTCGAAACCACAGTTTGGGGAGCAATTGTGGGAGTACCTTTCTGTGTGGGAGAAAGACGAGGCTCCCTCCTCCCATAAAGAGTTACAGGCTCGGAAGCCCACCAGGACAGCTCTACCCTGCCCCACCGGGTCCCTGTGTGTCAGCATGAACGCCATGGGCAGTGAGTTTGAGCTATTTTGAGTCCTGTGAGATTTGCTTTGGGAAACAAACAAACTATTGAGTGGTGAGGGAGAAGAAGAAAATGAATTAATCTGCATCCAGTGATTACTAAAATGTACTTTTCTGAATTTTTCTTTATTAAAAAAAACAAAGAATATGTACTGCTGCCATGTGTGCCTTACATGTTGTTGGTAAATCCAGCACCCCAGACCTTTCAGTCCTGACCTGCATTCCATTGTCCTGCCCACCTAGCTCCTTCCTGAAGTCAGAGGCATAATGAACATGCTAGTGAGAAACCCTTGTTGTAAAATTTGTCTTTAATGTTTAAGTTTATCTTTCAAAAATAAAGCCTATGTACTGAATCTCCTTAATTTGGAATTTCTTTTGATTATTTCTTTTTCAATATTTTTCCAAATAGGTTTGTGCCTGGAGAAGAGAGTCTTCTACAAGCTGATTTCTGGACTTCATGCTAGTATCAATTTACATCTGTGTGCAAATTATCTTTTGGAAGGTACTTAGACTTTCAAATAAAAAATATTTATCCTATTTATGTGAAGATTATTGGAGGAAATGTATATATACTACAGAGTAAAAATAAACCTAACTTAGAGGATGTAATGTATTTCTTTTTTCTCTTTAGAAACCTGGGGTAAACCTAGTTGGGGGCCCAATGTCAAAGAATTTAAATGCCGCTTTGACCCTGTGGAAACTAAAGGGGAAGGCCCAAGACGGCTAAAGAATTTGTACTTTTTATACCTAATTGAGCTTCGGGCTTTGTCGAAAGTGGCCTCATACTTTGAGCGCTCGATTGTTGATCTTTACACTGGAAATGTAGAAGAAGATGCTGAGACAAAAAACCTTCTACTGGATATCTTTCAAGACACAAAGTAAGATTTGAATAATAGTTTTCTGTTAATGTATTTGAATGAGGTAGCTCTTGAAATAGAACAAAACCTGATTCCTACAAGTTACAAACTAAAATTGATTGTGGCAATGATTGTATAACACTTCTTGATATGACTGAGCTATTGGATGATATGTGGATTATGACTCAATAAAACTTTATTTAAAAAATAGATTACAGTTTTGGAAACCTTGTGGCATAGTTCTCTTTTACTCTACAGGGCCCCCATGAGTAGGAATAGGTTTGTTTGTTTCTGATCGATCTCTCACTTAGTGGATTCTCCGACCTAGCATCTGGAATATTAACAGTTATTTTTATCTTCACGTGTGTCCCTACTATTGTCTGAAGGGCTCGGCTGCCACCTGGGTAGGAAAGAAAGGAAAAGTCCTGGACAGACTTCCTCTTGGTCCTGTAAAACTCAGTTTAGAGGTTCCCTCTTGGTTATTCATGATCAAAATTGAGTAGGTTATGATCAGGCAGCAACATAACCCCCAAACATCAGGGGTGTGCACCAGCAGTTTCCGCCTCATTTATTCAAACTCCGGTGCAGGCTTGGCCTCTCTCTGTAGCTACTCCCTGAAATGGTGGCGGGCAGGCCTGCTGGTGACTCTGCCATCTTAGCACAGGCTTCCAGCTCGCCACGACACAGGAATGAAGACTTGAAGTGGGCGTGCCAGTTTTAAACAGCTTTAGCCCAGGAGTCTCCCCCTTCTGTCCCCAGTTCCTTGGCTGGCCTTCGTGGCACAGCCACGCCTAGCTTCTCAGCGTTGGAAGCGGTCATCCTCCCAAAGGCTCTGGAAGGAGAGAAGAATCAGAGATGGATAAGTTCTTCTAAGTCTCTGCGCTATCATTCCACGGCCCTACACCCCAAACCTAGTTTCGGGGTTCTCTCTGCACTGGTGTTGCGCTGCTTGGTAAAACACAGGCAGCCAACAAAAGGAAGACCCTCCGAGGATGCGTGGACACAGTGGCTGACACAATGAGCTCAGACCCAAGAACAGTGCTGAGCACGGTACAGGAGCCAGTGGTGTTTCGTCCTATTATACATCGAGCCTCTCCAAGTCAGAACCTGCTGGATGGTGCCCAGCAGCAGCACGAGCTGCCCATTCAGTCATCACTGCACCAACCCACAGTGATTCCCTGTGCATACCAGAACAAGGCATGGCTGAGATTGGCACCATCAAGTGCACAGTGGTTGGACATTAGAGTTCTCGGGAACCCAGAGGGTTTTCATTGACTGATCTCTTCCTAGTAGATTGCCTCTCTTCCTAGTCTGTCTTCATCTGGAGGCTCCCTTCTCTGCCACGCATCTTCCATGTGGCCCTGCAGGTGTTTGAAAGGCCCTCACCGTCGCCTCTAAGCACTTAGCAACCCACCAGCTGACTGCGGGCCCCAGTGGAGCAGAGCAGCGCTGCGCCCGGGGTTTTCTGAGACAGTATAGGACACTGACAGAGGGGCGATGCGACTTTATTCTAATTCAGATTGTCGATAAGTATCAATTTTTGAAAGATCAAAGCTGTAAAGGGAAAAATTGGATTGAGAAAAAAATTATCAGAACATTATTTTCAAGTACTTTTAAGTCTTGACAAAAATAACTATAAAGCTTTACTCAAGATTAAGGTTTTTGTTATTACAAGGCACATGAAAAAGCATTTGCCAATCGGATGTGTGTTCATATGCACAACTTAAGGACATCA
>PVJH01039193.1:0-16590 GCA_004026705.1 Nesogale talazaci
CCATCCTCACTGCCAACGAGCCCCGTGGTCAGCGGGCTGCCGTCCTCGGGGTCCACAGTTCAAACGCACCAGCCGCCCTGCGGGGATTTTCCCCCATGGAAGCTCGGGCGCCGAGCCGGAAGGAGCCCCGGGGCTGGGCTCCCGGGGTCGGCGCGCCACAGGAGCAGGGCGCTGGCCGAGGGCGCGGCGTGGTTCCCAGACGGGTCTGCGGGGTGCCGGGGGCAAGGGACGCGGGTCGTGGGTCCCACACCGTGCCCACGCCCTCTCCTACCTCCCGGGCGGGCCAGGGCGGTGAAGACGGGGTCCGCGGCCGATGCCCCCCGCACGTCCTCCAGCACCTGTTCCCCCGTGGGTGGCGTCGGGCGCGTGGGCAGCACCACGCGCTTCTTGGCCTTGGAGCCCATGGCTGCCAGGGGACGCTGCGCAGGCCCCACGGGCCTCGGGGTGCCCCGCGAACTCCTACACAGCCGCCGGCGCCCCACGCGGTCCGCGGGCGCTCGCGTGGCTCAGGACCGGCCTCAGCCTCCCCGCGGAAGCCCGGCTCCTGCCGCCCGCGGTCGCTGGACCCGCCGCCGCCGCCGCCGCCGCCGCCGCCGCCGCCGCCCGCCTTGGCTTCCGGTCGGGGCGCCCCGCCCCCGGGACACGTGACAGCGACTTCCGGTCGCCTCCGCGGGCGCTCCGGCCGCTCCGGAAAAGGTTGCGCGCGCCCGCCCGCCCGCCGCCTGCGCGAGCCCCGGCTCGCGGCTCCCGGGGCGCTGCGCGGTGGGAGGCGCACGGGCGTCGCGCTGTCCCGCCGGCTAGCCGCGCTCTCGAGGCGCAGTGTTTGCAAACCGGGACGGGGCGGCCGCAGTGGCCCAGGCCCCCCCCCCCCCCCCCCCCCCCCCCCCGTTGTCCTGACAGCAGACGCTGAGGTCAGGCGCCCGGCTGCTCAGATGGCACGTGGCGTCGTGCGTGCACACCGGGGGTGGGGGTGGGGGTTCTCTGCAAGGTCACCAGTTCCAAACCAGCCTCTGCTCCACGGAGAGCACGTCTACACGGTCAGTCTCAGAATCCCAGAGGGCAGCACTACCCCGCCTCGTAGGGTCGCCCTAAGTCAGCATCAATTCGAAGGCGTGAGTTTGGTTTTGGTTTTCGAAACCCTGTGTAAAGAGGAAGTGTGTGCATCGGGTTGCATATCGTCCTCCGTACCGTTTGCATGTGGCTGTTCGCTGTCCGGTTGGTTCTGCCTTCTAGCCGCCCGCGTGCAGCAGTCTCACAGGTGGGAGCCCACTGCTGGCACCCCTGTGACCACACATCTTGGTAAGGGGCTGTCCCACTGCTCCTACACTTTACCAAGCACCATGTCCTCCCCAGAGACTGGGCTCTCTTCAGAACATGTGCACGGTTCCTGAGACAAACTCCCCCCCATCCTTGCCTCTAAGGAACGCTCTGTACTGTGCTTCTTCCAGGGCATATGGGTTTGTCTTTTGGCAGTCTGTGGTACTTTCCATACTTTTCACAGGTGCTCAGCGAGATCGCTTCTTTCTTATCAACCTCCAATTGCCACCCAAGGTGATTGACATACCATCGCTCTGGCCAGGTGCACCTTAGTCCTCAAAGTAACACCCTTGATTCTGCATACTTTTAAGAGGTCTTGTGCAGCAGTCACTCAAGGCAATGCATCCTTTGATCTCGAGGGCTGCTTCTGTGAGCATTGATTGTGCATCCAAGTCAGGAAAATCCTGGACAGCTTCAATCTTTTCTCCACCGATGACGATGTTTCCTGTTGGTCCAGATGTGAGGATTTGCATCTGTCGGTTTGTCCTTCTGTGGAGGCTCATGAGTTGCTGTGATGCTGGATGCTAGGTCACCGGCGCTTCAAATGCCAGCAGGGTCACCCAGAGCAAACAGGTTTCAGCAGAGCTTTCAGACAAAGAACGGACCATGGAGAAGGAATTGCCTGTGCCCTGCAGAGAAAGTAGCCACTGGAAGTCCCGTGGACAGCATCAAAACCTGCAATTTGAACACGAGCCTCAGAGAAGCTGGATGAGGTGAAACGTGGCATCAGCAGTGGAGGAAGGTCCATTAACAATCTGCGATGTGCAGATGACACGACCTTGCTTGCTGTGGTAATTACATAATCTGTTGTCAACTTGAGAGAGACTTAAGAATGAGGGAGTGGAGTTTAGCCTTCAATAAAGTCTCAGTTGGATGGGAGGGCAGAGAGAGAAATAGCTCGCTGGAAGTGAGACACGGGCTTACTCCTTGAGACATTTCTGAGGAGAAGCCACATGAAACTACTCTGAGGCAGGCAGCGTTTCAGAGCCAAAGGAAGCACATGGAGACCCCTGCCAATGCTGAGACACTTACACCAACCCTGGATCCACCAGACCTCCAACCCACTGGCTTGCGATCTTCCTGCATTCGGCGTCATTGCATATGTTTTCTGTGAATCTCAAGAGGGCTTTTTAGGTTGGTATCGGACATATGGGCTCATATCCAACTTATGGACTAGATCTGGACTGGGCTGGGCTGTTTTCAGTTTGGGCCCTCTGGGGGTGGGAGGAGGAGGCCCAGCCTTGCTGCTGGATTTGAACCTCCAACCCAGTGGACCGCAGTCCCGCGAACAGCCACTACGCCACTGGGGCTCAGCCTGGGATGTTTTGTTAATGTACAGTGACTCTTGCATAGAAGGCTCTTCCCCATACACGAGTGTCTACAGATGTGTTTCTCTAGTCTCCCTGGACTGACACACTTGCTGCGAGAGTGCTGACGAATCAAGCACTGCGGCCTTCGGTAAGGAAGAAGACCAGGTGCCTCACCCCTGGGCCGGGTGCTCACATCGGGATAAGCAGAGGAGGAGACTGAGGTTTTCCTCCATCAACTGGAAGCGCTGCATTGGAAGCGTGTGCTGCCCGGGCGTGACTTGGTGCCCCTGGCCCAAGCCACCAGGTTTCCAGTCACTTCATAGGCATGTGAAAGTTGGGCATTTGCATAAGGAAGGCCAAAAAGGAGCCAATGCCTTTGAACGGTGGCGCCGGAGGAGGATATTGGAAGCCCCACGGATTGCTGCGAGAACAAACGCACCTGTGTCTCCGAGGACGGCAGCGTGCTCCTGGTGGCCGGGATGAAGGGACTGCACCTCACTTGGTTGGGGCTCGTCGTCATCGTCGGGAAAGACCAGTTCTGGCGGAAGGGCATCGTGCTGGGTAATTCAGAGGGGCAGCGACAGAGGAAGGTCCCCAAGGAGGTGGACTCACATCTGAGAACGACGGTGAGGGCGGTAAAGGCGCGCTGCTGTACACAGGTTCTCCGAGTCAGGACAGCATCGTTCCTGATTCCCCACCGGAACGTGTGTCTGTTCAGGGCGCGCGGCACCGTCCTCACGCCTGCAGAGGGGTGTGGCCAGAACCCCGATCCAGAACATCGCCTCGCCCTCAAAGACACCCCACCTTTGGCAACAACACCCCCACCCCCACCCCCACCACTGCCCGGCCTCTGGGGACATTCCTTAAGGCCTGGGTGGTTCTGTAGGTCAGGCTGCGAGTCCGAGTCCTGGCGTTGAAACCCACACCCGCTCCACACGAGAAAGACGAGGCTTCCTGTCCCCACCCAAGTCTGGTGTCTCAGAAGCCCCTGGGGGGCCGCCCTGCAGACAGTCACGTGACGGCAGGGGACCCGTTTGTCCCGGGCGCTTCACAGCTTGCTGCTGGTGCTGCGTGGGGACATGCGGTCACGCGCTGACTTCTGTGTCCGGGCAGCACCCACAGCAGGACCTCCGTGTCTCGTGGTCTCTGTGTGATCGGGGACTGCCGACTCTTCCGTGGCAGTTGGACCCGCTGTGTCCTGGATATGTACTCCCTCCAGGTGGGCGAGCGGCGGCGATGAGGGACCCAGCCTGGATCTGCCACCTCAGGCTGCCCTCCCTTCCTCTTGGATACCCGTGTCTCCCGCAGCCAGCTCCAGCCTCCGATGGAGCCGCCTCACGACCCCAGCGGCCAGCAGGGCGCCCCCTTTGTTCCCTGATCCCCCTTGGGTTCCCCCACCCCCTTTGGCCCAACTTCTGCCCAGAACAGGGCAGCACCTCCCGCGGTCTCTCTGCTTGCTGCCGCCACAGCGAGACACGGACCAAGCCCACGTCACAGACGGTCCCTGGTCGCACTGGCTGGACAGCGTGCACAGCGGGACATGTTCCCAGAAGCTTGTTTTTCACAGCCCTGCCCCTCATCTACCCTCCCGCTGCTCCTGGGTCCTTCAAGCACTGATCCCCTGGGGGGAAGACAGTTTCCAGGTGGGGTTCAGGACTTGGGGTGGGGAGGTTCCCAAGCAGGGGAAGCCCCTACCCCAAAGCTCGCCTCAGACGGGGCATATTTCATTCAATCTTTATTCATAAATTCAGGAGGCAGACTCCTTGTCGGGGATTCTATTTCTCCCTCTTCCTGCACCCACCATCCTGGTCAGCCTCTGCCTCCTTCCCGTCCCCTCTCCCCCATCCTGATCAATCCCTCTTTCACGTGGGGCTGCCAGGCCCAGGACCCGGCTGCCCCCCTGGCCTTCTGGGGAGCAGCCCCTCCAGGGCCAATCACAGTGGGTGGCAGGGCCCCGCTGGGGCTGAGGTCCAGGTCCAGGTCTTGCTGTCTGCTTGTCTCATGTCCCACTCCTGGTTCCAGCTGACCAGGTGTGGGGGGTGCTCAGGCCGAGGGTGGGCTCACGGGGAGGATGCTGCTGAGGGCCAGTCTTGTGAAGGCCACAGCCAGCAGGGCCAGTAGCATGGCCCGGGCCAGACTGGGCCGGCCAGCAGCGGGCAGTGGGTGGCGGGCCGAGGCAGCAGGCCCCCTGCAGGCGCCCTGCTCATCCAGATTGTGCAAGGGGGGGCAGGCGGTGCAGTTGAGGTGGGAGCCGCCTCGGCAGGTGTAACAGGATGGGTGGCACCTGGCACAGACCCGCCTGGCCGGGACGGCTGGGTGCCCAGGTGCGGGGCTCACTGCCTGCTGAGTGTGGCTGAAGTACCTCGGGGGGCAGGAGGGTAGGCAGAGGTGTGCCAGGATGTAGGCGGGGCTGTGGCATTCTGTGCAGGGGACAGAGGTCAGGGTTCGCCCGCCATCCTGGTTGGCCCACTGACCCTGCTGGCCCCTGCGGGGGTGCACACACACACCACCCATGCCACCACCTCCCGGCCAGGCACTCACCCTGGCACAGCCCCTCTGTGTCCCGCCGCACGCATGCGTTGCTGGTCACCTGGGGGCCTGGGGGCCGTGCTGTCATGTCCTCTGCCGTCCCATAGAGCAGCAGGGTGTAGCGGTACAGCGTCCCTGGACAGGGGGCGACGGGGCACAAGGCCTCACGCTGATGGCCATATCCCCAGCGGCTGGGGTCCGCTCCCCAGCACCCTAGCCTAGAACCCAGGGCTTGGGGGTGGGGAGGAGGCAGGCTGGGGCTGGGACCACCCCCTAGCCTCGCACCTGCTCATGCCTGGGAGGCAGCCTTTCTCCCCACAAACTGCACAGCCTCCTCCCTACGCCTCAGCATACACCCGCTAGCTACCCCAGCAGCCCCCATGTCCCCAGCTGCCCTGGGAACCCCACTCCCTGCTCCCAGGGGCCGCCCCAGCCTCCGGCCCACTGTGACCTGACACCACCTAAGCTGTGGAGCGCTCGCAGAGAGGGCAGCCCTGGGCCCTCCGGTGGCCTCACCAGTGTTGAAGTAATAGCCCTTGTTCTCCAGCACCAGGGTCCACGTGCCCCGTGGGTCCTCGTCCCAGAAGTGTGTGGACATGAAGATCCAGTCGTTGTAGCCTTGACTGCTGAGGTCAAAGGGCCTGGGGCAGGCGGGTGTGGAGGCGTCCTCACGAGGAGAGCCAGGAGGCCGCAGGGGTGGCCTCCCGCTGTGGCCAGTGAGACCCCGCCCCCGAAAAGGTGGGCGTGCTACCTGACGGCCACCAGGGTGGAGTGGGTGCCCAGGGGGCTGGTGAGGGAGATCTCCAGGTCGCCCCGGCGGCTGTAGGACAGCGACAGCCGCACCTGCACGTGCTCCAGCGAGCGGACCGCATTGGGGAGGCCCAGGCAGGCCGACACGTTCGCAGGCACCCGCGTCAGAGGCATGATGGTGCTGCAGGGGGCAGGGCGTGAGGGCCTCAGGATGCCATGGGCAGGCGCTGAGATGGGCACCACCTTCTTGTTTCAAAGCGTTTAGGGTACGGGGAGGAAGGAACAGTGGCGGGGACACCTGGGTGGTGGCGGGTAGGTGGGTGGGACAGGCTCTAGGTAGCAGGTGACAGGTGCGAGAGGAAAAGGTCTCCGGGGAGGCATAGGGTGTGCAGGGAAGGCTGTGCCAGGCAGAGGGAGCTGGGGCGAGGGGCCTGGGCAGCAGGGTTTGGGGAAGGGCAGGGCCTCACGTGGGCGTGTACACGACGCTGACAGTGCATTTCTGCTGAGGCTGCGTGGGCTGCCAGGTGCGGGCCAGGTCCACCAGCAGCCCAGCGTCCAGCAGCCCATAGCCGTAGTGGTGGCTCACTGGTGACGCAGGAGGAAGGGATGACTGGCCAGGCCTCCCACCCGGGGCTGCCGTCCTCCCCGGACCACCTGCACGGGCTTTGCCATGTGGCCCTCACCCCCACCCCGGCACACCTTGGCGACCCACGCCGTTGATCCTCCAGTCCTCCGCATGCAGATGCGCCGGCTTGGACGCCCGGACCACCAGGTGCTGCATGTCCCTCCACGTCAGGAGTGGGCTGGGAGGGGGTTCGGGCCAGGTGAGCGGGGGCCGCAGAGGGAGTTGGGGCAGGGCAGGGGCACCACCTACTTGGCCTCCAGCGCCAGGGCGATCATGCCTGCAGCCAGCGGGGCCGAGGCAGATGTCCCCGTGTGCTTGTCCGTGCACTGGTGGTGCAAGTCCGTGGTGACCTGGGAGGCAGATGGAAACCAGGGGTGAAAGGGCGTCCTCCCACCCTGGCCGGTGCCGATGTGCACAGGTGGGGAAGGACCACTGTAAAGCCCGAGATGGGTCCCCAGGGGAGTGTGGGGGTGGGGGTAGGGGTGGAAGCAGGAAGCATTGGGTATTTCCAGGGCAGGGACCTCATCAGCAGGACTGTGTCATGAGGGGCATGCAACCCCATGCCTTTACTGTGCTCCGGGAGCCGCAGGTGGGCTGAAACCACTCTTTCAGGCAGGAGTCAAGGGCTTAGGCAGCTGCACCACCCATCTGCTGGTGGTGCTAGGGGCAGCCGGGCCGCCTGGTTCCTCAGGCCTGTGAAGGCCTGAGCGCACGGGGCTGTCCTCTCAGAGGGTGGTGACGGGACCGGCCCTGGCTCCTGGCAAAGAAGGGCTGGTAGCTGGCCTCCCTGCACATCTCCCCTACGGAGCCCACGGCACAGGCCCTCCCACCCCCCACCCCAGCCCCATCTCAGCTCTAAGCCCGTGTTCTCTCCAGGCTGTCAATGGTCACAGGAGCGCAGGATGGGCCCGTCTTTCTTCTGCAGAGCAGCCAGTGCATTTAAATCACCGGCTTTGAGGTCAGCCTCCCAGCGTACAACTGTCAGCACCAGCTGACCCCCAGGGGGCAGCGATGCAGGGCTGGTAGGTCCCTTGCAAAGGGGCAATGGACTGTGCCGTGTCTGCAGCTTCCCCCATGTGTCTGGCACTGGGGTCACAGCGCGGACCCAGCCAGTGTGGGAGGCGTGCTGGAAAGGCTTCCTGCAGGTGGCAGTGTGGGTGGAGAACTCAGCAAGGCCGGGTGAGGGGGGGAGGAAGAGAAGTGCTGGGCAGAAGGGATGGCACACGAGAGAGACAGACAGTACACAGGCAGGGGGAGCAGTCAAAGTGCTCATGCAGAGGGGAGGCACAGGTGCCTAATGAGAGCTCTAAAAGTGGCTTCTGGACACGTCCTTGTGGGCACGTCCCTGTGGGCACGTCCCTGTGGGCATGACTGTGTAAGCATGCCACTGTGGAGGGGCAGGAGCAGAGGTGGGTACCAGGGAGGAATAAGGGAGGGGTTGGAGGTGGGAGGGAGAGTGGGTCCATGCAGGGGTGGAGCAGGGAGGTGTTGGAGCGCAGGAGGGAAGCAATGGGCAAAGGGCAGATGGACAGAGGCCCTGTGGTCTGGGCTCACTGTTGTGATAAGGAGGGTGAAGGTGCAGGGAGAGGTGGGTCCAAGGTGAGCGGGAGGGAAGGTGTGGCACTGGGAGGAGTTGGGGCCAGGAGGTAAGAGTCCGTGAGCAGACTGGGGGACAGAAGGGAAGAGGTGGGCGCAGGATGGTCGGGGTGGGTGCAGGGAGAAGGTGGAGGCGGGAGGGTCGGGGTGGGCAGGAGGCACTCACGATCTGGGGGTCAGAGACCACCCCGCTGCTATAGGTGGTGGTGAGTGTGGAAGCGCAGGCCTCGCTGTACCAGGGCACCAGGCCCTGCTGCGTGGCGCTGCCCACGGACAGCGTGTGGATGCTGTTGGTGTAGCCGTCGCAGTTGCAGTTGTCGTAATGCAGCCCGCCATTGCCGGACGCCCAGACGAACAGGGTGCCCCTCCCACCGCGGCCCTGGGGGAGCCGGCACGGGTGGGCGCCATCAGGGCACGGGCCCTTTCCCTGCCTCCCAGGCCCCCCTCCCCTCCTCCCCCACGTCCTGCACCTTGGTCACACCACGCCTGAAGGCCTCCCGGGTGAGGATTCCCGGCCCGTCCACGGTCCGGCCGTCGTCCTCGGGGCCCCAGCTGGCGCTGTAAATGTGGATGTGCTGCGGCTGCAGGCTCAGCGACTGGGCCTCAATCACGTCGGTGATGGTGCCATCCAGCATCCGGACGCCTGTGTGCCACGGCTGGGTCGGCCTCCAGCCGGCAGCAATGCCGGCTCGGCCCGCCCGGGGTCTTGTTGCTTGAGCCTGCACCCCCTCTGCCTATGGTCACCTTGACTGACCCCTGCTCCCCAAGCAAGCACCCCACTGTGGGCCATCAGCCTCCACCCCACGGGAGACAGCTGAGCCCTCACAGCACTCAGCCCACCACCCCCCAGGACCATGCCCCCTTCCAGGCTACCTCCATCCCACCCCTGCCTTGGGACCCTCTCTCCCCTGGGGAGCTTGGGTGGGGAGAAACCAGCTTTTCAGCCAGGGCCCCAGGCCTGGTGTGGAGAGCCGGGCCCCACCCCATCACCCCCATCCTGGGCGGAGCGGGTGGCACACGAGAGAGACAGACGGTACACAGGCAGGGGGAGCAGTCAAAGTGCTCATGCAGAGGGTACCCGCGGACCCTGGGTACCTCCGATTCGGGCATTGTAGGCAATGCCGATGCCACAGAACCCATTGTTGGCGATGGCGGCCACCTCCCCGGCGCAGCGGGTCCCGTGTCTGCTGGGAGAGGCCCTGTCACAGGCTGGCTGTTCCCGCAGGTCAGGGTGCTGCCCACAGCCCCCATGACCCTGCTGACCGGTTCTCATCGCTGGGCGTGTACCGTGGCTGGGGATCTGGGTCGTAGTCGTTAAAGTCATAGCTGGCCAAGGGGTCCTGCAGGGGAGGGTGGGGTGTCAGGGCGGAGCCGCCCCTCCAGCGGGTGGATGACACCCCCCGGCAGCCCGCAGGCTCACATAGTTGGCCCAGAGGTCCGGGTGGTCCTTCTCGATCCCGTCGTCCAGGACGGAGATGACGATGCCCTGTCCGGTCAGCCCCTGGCCCCACACCTGCAGGACATTCAGGTCCGGCTGTACCTCGTTGTTCTGCGAGGGCAGTGCAGGGCTCAGCAGGACGCCCCAGCCTTGATACCCCCTCCTCCCCCGGCTGCTCGGCACGTTCCTCTGCTTGTGGGGCCAGGCGCCAGGGGCCACAGTTCAGTAGGGCACCCCCCCCTCGCTCCCCTCCCCTCGCCCCCAGTTGCTCACCATGTACCACTGCCTGGGGAACCAAGGGTCTGTGGGCATGACCAGGGAGCGCTTCACCCGCCGCCGCAGTGTCTGCTGCTGGAACCATCGCACCTGGAGGAGGTGTGGGTGTTGGGGGCTGGGCCCCAGAACCGCCAGCCTCTGTCTTTAGCTATGCCCACCCCTGGGGCAGGGGTCCAGGGCCCTGAGTTCTGACTGCCCGCCCCGTGGCCAAACACCCTCTAGGTCTGCCTGGGGAGGGAACCCTGAGGGACTGGGCTCTCGTATAGCTGGGACCCTTCATGCAGTAGGACTGAGTAGAGGTCTGAAACAGGGTGGGAGGTCCTGGGCTTGGGTGTGGCCCTCACCTTGGGGTTCTTGTGTTCTTGGGCCCCTGCCCACCTGAGGCCTGCCTTCAGCCTGGGGGGGGGTGCAGCCTCAGAGCACCCAACAAAGGACTGGCTGCCTGGGCCTCTTGGCTATCTCCACTGGATCACCACCTGGATGGCATGCTCCCTGTCTCCTATGCCCAGTTGCGCACAGTGTCACCCCCTGGCAGAACCCTCCCCGGAGCCCCTGCACTCCTTGCCCTGTCTGCCACAGCCATAGTGACCATAGGGACTTTGCAGGCATTTTCCCCACCCTTATGCTTTCCATCTTCATTTCCCATCCTCAGGCCCCCTCCCCACCACCGGGGCCCCTGCCTATGCAGCCATGGGCAGAACTGCCCTGATCGCCTCTGTCCCAGCTCTCCTGCAGACCTCCCTGAGGAACGGCCACTTCTTGCCATCCTCGCCGCCCCCCCTCCCCCCACCCCAGCATGCCAGCCTCACTCTCACTCTGCTGTGTGGCATTTAGGGCAGGGGCCTAGCCCGGCTAGCTCTGGCACCCCCTGGTTCCAGGTCAGCCTGTGACTCAGTGGGGTCTCCGGGCAGCCTCTCACCAGTGGGACCTGGCCTGGCCCCTCCTGTTGGAGGCCTGGGCGTGGTTTGAATGGTGCCCCTCTTTGGTGGCAGACCTGAGTGGTGGCCGCTCCAGGGGAGTTAGGACACCCATATCAGGTCAGTGTCACAGCCCGACACCCCAGGTGCCCGGCGTAGCCTGCTTTCCAGATTGGATCCCCTATGGGCAGACATGGAAACTGAGGCTCAGACAGGGTGGTCAAAAGCCCAAGAGTGTCAGGAGGTGCTTGGCTGGCTCCCAGGAGCTGGCACTGAAGGGACGGCCCGAGGCCTGGCTCACCTGGGGGTCTTTCTTCAGGCGCAGGCGGTGGCCCCAGTGTGGGCTCAGGGACCGCTGGGTCACGCCCCGGTGCCGCAGGTGGAAGTACTGCCCGTCGGGAAAGACCTGGGGATGTGGGCGTTAGCATGTGGGCCCTGGACCCGGTCCTTGCAGCCCTCCCCCATACAGATGCCCTCCGGGAACCCCAGAGTCTGGAGGCAGAGGGGCCTGGAAGACGCGTACCCTCTAGTCCGGGGTCGTCCAACCCCTGTCCCCTCCCCGCCCGTCCCGGTGGGTCCCACCTGCCCCAGGTTGACGAAGCCGAACTTGCGCGCCAGGCGCTCGGCCTCCAGGTTCCCCTGGGGCACCCGCACGGCCCAGCTGCTGACATAGATGGGGGCCCGGGCCGAGACCCACCCCACGGCCCGGGGGCCGACGAGGCCCAGGCCCAGGGCCAGGGCCAAGGCCAGGCGCAGGCAGAGCGCTGTCTGGGCGGGCCGCATGGGGGCGGGGCCGCGGCGGAGGCGGGGCCTTCGGGAGCTCATCCCGCCCGCCAAACGGCCCTAGCGCCCGCTGCCCCGCCCCCGGCGCCATAGCAACCCAGGAGGGGTTTCGACTCTCAGGGATCCTTGTGGCTCTCTGCTCCGGGAACGCGAAGGCCAGCCGGTGGCGGGGGCCGCAGCGGACGCCTGCCTCGTCTCTTCCACGGGAGTTCACCCTCGGGAGCCTCAGTTCCCCCATCTGTACAGTAACCCAAAGCTAACTGACAGGAGCGCATTTATTGTTACTACACTTGACTCCACCCCTCGCTTTGGCACCGCCCACTTTCCTAAGCACCCGCCCTCGAATCATTCTGGTCCCTCCAGTCCAATCAGAGCTGTCATGAGCCTCCTTTATGATCAACCCCTCTCCTCCTCCACTCTCACCAATAAGGCCCTTCCTTCCCTCCAATCAGCTTTCGTCTTCTCCCACAAGCTCCGCCCTCCTCAGCACGCTTTCCTTCCTGAAGCTCCTCCTCCCGGCCCCGCCCCTCCAATCAGCTACGTCCCGTGTCCGGCCGGCCAATTGGCGTCTGCCCCCCCGCGCCCCGCCCCCTGCCACTCACGTCGCAATCGGGGCGGCAGCGGCCCCCCCAGAGGGCGATGCGGCGGGGGAGACGGGGCAGGCCCCTCCTCCTTTGTCCGCCTTGCCCTCCCATTGTCCTGAGCGGGGGCTTGAGCGCGGAGCGCTGCCGCCAGGCGAGGAGGGAGCGCTCGCGGCGGTCGGGCAGCTCCGCGCGCCGCTCCAACTCTGCTTGCCGGCCCCGACGCCGCCACCATGGACGGTCTGCGGCAGCGCTTCGAGCGCCTTCTGGAACAGAGGAACCCGGCTACCGAGGTGCTCGGGGCTCTCGAAGCCAAGACCGGTGTCGAGAAGCGCTACCTGGCCATGGGTGAGCTGCCACCCCATTGTCCCGACGGGAACACTGAGGTCCCGAAGGTCCGGCCGGAGGCCCCTGCCCCAATCTGGCCCGGTGACGCGGGTGCGACCATTGTCTGGGGGGGCGTCGAGGCCTGGGGAGGGACCCGCTGCGAGGCCGTGGCGCCAGGTCCAGCCTCGGTGCCCTGAGGTCCCGGCGAGGCCACCCGGGCCCCTCCCAGGTTCTTTGCCCTCAAGGGCCACGTCTGGTTTTTCCAGTTCCCCAGGGGCCCTGAGGTGGGACGGGCTTGCCAACCCCTTCCTGGCATGAATCCCAGGCCAGAGACCATGTGGAGACCCCCGTTTCTGAGGGGGCCGTGAGGCATGCACCATGGGACCTTCCTGGCTCCCTCCTTCCGTGGACACACACCCACCAGCTCACCCCCTTCCTGTGGCCCGTCCTTGCCCGCCCTCTGTCTCATTAGAGCAAATATTTGCCTAACCCAGTGAGGTTGTGTGCCAGCTTCATAAGGGCCAGAGGATTTGGATTCCTGCTCTCACCAGACCCTGCAGGTCTCTGAAGCTTTCCCTTTCTCCTGCTACCCCCTGTCCACTGCCTCCAAAGCCCACCTCTCCCAGCAAGTCTCCATGCTGTGAATCACAGGAAAGCTTTGCCTCCTCCCACATCTGGGGACATGTCATTGAGGCCAGTGCCCTGTTTTCACACTGCCGTAGGGGTGGGTGGGAAGGAGCCCCCCCAGCCAGCCCCAGACCTCTGTGCCCCCCTAGCCCCCCACCCCTACTTGCTAGTTTTAGGCTCTCAGATCTCTGCACCCTACCCCCACCCCAAGCCACTGTGGGTCTCAGTCAGGTGCAGCCTGACCTCTGTCCTGCCTTATCATATTCCAGTACCCGCTGGCAGGCAGGGATTTAGATCGCAGGGCATGGGGAGAGAAGAGGGGCCAGCTGGGGGCCTGGAGGGGCCAGACAGGTGGGGCTGCTGAGAAGTCCACCCATTACGGGTGCCGGGTTCAGCCCCTCCTGTCTCTGGTCAACTCCCCGGGGGCCTATACCTCTGTCTTAAGTCTAAGATCATCCTCTCTCTGCTGAGGTGGCAGGAAAAGGGATTTGAGGGCTGCTCCCCCGCCAGCTTGAATGGATGTGGGGACCCTGGGGCCCACCCTGGCCTCATCACCTAATCCTACCCAATAGAGGAGGGTAAGCACCCCTTTCCCTGAGGTCCTCTCCCCACTCATGCCTCACTGCCCTGGACAAAGAGGAGGCGGTGGACAGGTGGAGGGAGGGTGACTTGGGCTTCTGCCCTTTGGCACATGTCTATTCAGATAAAGCCCGGCCGGGTGGGGCTGCCCCAGTGCCCCGCCCTCCCCTGTTCAGGGCCTGCAGGTTGCTCACAGGGGACCCGTGTGAAGCACTTAATCGCTGTAGCCATCTCCACTGTCCGCCACCCCAGCACAGGGACACCTTCCCCTGCACCCACAGTGCTGGCTGCAGGTCCAGCAGGTGGTCAGCAAACACTCGAGGCTAGCAAGTTCACCAACAAACCCCCAGTCATCTGGGAGGCGGCTGGGGGACCTGAGGCGGTTCGACCTCCTTTCCCTGTCTGGGGACATTTGTGGGTGCCACCACAGGACTGTGCTGCTGGCACTGGTGGGTGGGGGCGGGGGAGTGCTGCTCACATCCTGCCATGCACTGATGGCCCGCCGCACTACCTCCCCCCCCCGACCCCCACACGTCCAGGGGAAGATACCTGCATGAAGAGAGTAGTTCGCTTTGTCCAGCTCACCCAGGATGCTTCATGCCTGCTGAGCCCTCGCAGACACCGCCCCCTCTTGATCTTGGCCCTGCTGCCACCAGGGACCACCCATGTAGGCCTTGGGGAGGTCAGGGGCACTGGGCTGCTCAGATGTCTTACAGCCTAGACAGGAGGGCTGGCTGCCAGCCACCTGCTGGCCCTTGGAGGCCATTGGAGCTGCTCTCCGGAGCAGGGGACAGTTGTAGAGTGAGTGGGGATCCCCCCCCCCAAGTCCACACCTCTCTGGCTCTTAGGGCTCGCGACACTGCTAAGCCTGTATCTTCTTTTCGGCTTCGGGGCGTCTCTGCTGTGCAATCTCATCGGCTTTGTATACCCCGCATATGCTTCGTGAGTACTGGGGGGCCCTGGGGCAGCCCGCGCATGCTTCACCAGGACCAGGGGGACAGGGGCTGCTGCACATGCGGGCATGCGGGCTGCCCCACCTTGCTTTGTGAGTACAGGAACACAGGGGCCACCCTGCCCGTGCTTTGCCCAGTGTTTGGGGACCGGGTGGCCTGGGTGGGGGCAGGGCCGGGCAGCCCCTGACCCAGCACTGCCCCCAGGGTCAGGGCAATCGAGAGTCCCAGCAAAGAGGACGACACGTTGTGGCTCACCTACTGGGTGGTGTACGGTCTGTTCGGGCTGCTCGAGTTCTTCAGCGATCTGCTCCTGTTCTGGTGCCCTTTCTACTACGCGGGCAAGGTGCGTGGCGGGGCGTGTGTGTGTGTGTGTGGGGGGGGTGTCTTCTGTGTGTGGGTTGCGGGGTGGGGGGGGGAGGGGGGGATCGGACTCCAGGCCTGGGGGCGGGACCTGCGGAGTCCCCAGCCAGCCAGCCGTGTCCAACCGCGCCTTGGTCCGCAGTGCGCCTTCCTGTTGTTCTGCATGGCGCCGGGGCCCTGGAACGGGGCCGGCGTCCTGTACCACCGCGCCATCCGACCACTGTTCCTAAAGCACCGGGCAACCGTGGACAGCCTCGTGAGCGAGCTCAGCGGCCGAGCCCTGGACGCAGCCGCCGGAGTCACCAGGGAGGGTGCGTGCCGCCTGCCCCGCTGGGCTGCCTTCCCTCCCTGCCCTCTCCGCCCGTCCGTCTGGCTCTGCCCGCCCGGCCCCTCTGCCCTGCTCCGCCTGGGCCCTGCCCGGCGCCCCCGCCTGTGCTGGCCACCCGCTCACTGCCCGCTCTCTTCCCACGCTCTCGGGAACCAGTCCTGAGGATGCTGGCCCGAAGTCGGGCCCTCGTCACCCCAGCGGGCCCCCCGCTGCCCTTGGAGCCCACCGTAGGTAACTTCCTGGGGGAGGGGGCACGAGCGGCTGGCAGAACTCCTGAGCGTGGACGTGCGTGTGCGTGTGTGAGGGCGTTGTGCGTGCAGGTTTGCGTGGCGTGCGTGTGAAAGGAGGCTGTGTGTGTCGGGATAGGATTAGGTGTGGGCATGTATGTTCCTGCACGCATGTCAGTGCGTGGGTGTGCGTGTGGATGTTAACTTGTGTGTGAATGCAAGGATGTGCGTGGGTGTGTGTGTGTGTGCTTGTGTGTTTGTGTGTGTCCCACGAATACGCACGGATATTTGAGCGAGTCTCCGAGGAGGTGCAGGCGGGTGTGTATGTGCAGTCCGTGTCTCATTGAATGTGTGCGTGCAGCCCCATGACTTCCCATGTGTATGTACTTGTGTGCCCGTCCTTACGCTGTGAATGTCTATTTTGGGTGTGAGCATTTGTGTGTGAGCGTGTACATGGGACTCCCTCCCTGCAGGGTGGCTGCCAGGCCCTGCGAGCCCACCCCATGCTGTCCACCCCCGGCCAGGATGCGGTCCTCGGGCCGAGCCGCTCTGACCATCCTCCCCCACAGGCCCAGCAAACATGACGCACTCCTAGAAGGACAAGTGAAGCCGTCCACTAACCTCAGCCAGAACCTGCACGCTGGGGCACAGGACCCACCGGACAGTCAGGGCAACTCAGATTTCACCTCGTCCCCGGCCGAGACCCCCGCCAGCCCCTCGGGACCAAGCAAGACCCTCAGGGGCACCACCTCCAATGGCCACTCAGTCCACACCTCATCTCCATCCCTGGCTGCCATCAACTCCAGGGCCCAGATGTCCAGCAAGACCCGGGTACAGCCGCGGTCACGAGGCAACTCCACCAGTCGGCCCCAGGGCCCCAGTCAGCAGAGGTCACGCCTGCCCCTGACACACACAGACTCCTCGCCGGGCCCCCACAGGGCCTCTGTCTCCTCTCAGCCCCCCCAGAAGCCCTCTGCCTCCTCCTCGGGGCCCCACGTGTCCTCCACCATCACGCAGAATCCCAGCGGCAGCACCAGCCAGACGCCCCCCCTCGTGCAGGCTGCCAG
>PVJH01039194.1:0-16588 GCA_004026705.1 Nesogale talazaci
GGTTTTCCACTTCCATAAATTTCCCTCCATCCGTCCCACAGGGTCCCTCTGGGTCAACACAACTCAGTGGCTGTGTATCGAGCAGGCCCCATCCCAGTTTGATTCTTGCTCAGTGGAACCTTGCTTGTTGAGACGATGCTGAAGGTGTTCCAGCAGAGTGTCCAGGCTAGGGACGAGTAGGACGTAAAGGCTGGCGATAGACTGCAAAATATCAATGACTGCAATTTTTGGATCACAACTGCCCACTCGGCGGCCACTTGCGGGGACGGAGCAGAAACAGGCCGTGAGTCGGTCCAGCTGGGGGCTGACAGAGGGAGAGCAGACACCAGAAGAAGTGATTCGTTCAACTTAGCCAGTCTGTCTAATCTCCTCTGCGTCCCTCCCCATCTTGGCTAGGTTCTTAAGCTCCTCTCCCCCTGCTCACATGACAGAGCGTTCCTGCCTCTTGTCCTCAGACAACTTTTCCATGCCAGGAAAGAGACACTCTTCCTGTCTATCCATGTATTATAGAAGAAAGCTGTCACTGGATTTTCTCACTCCAGAACCTCCACTCTCAGACTTGGGGGCCATGACCACTTGAGAGGGAGAAGAGCCCAGGAGAGATGTTTGTGGTAGGTCACAGTGGTTATCACGTTTAGCTGCTGAGGGAAAGTTTGGTGGTCCAAAACCACCATTGGTTCTGAGAGGCCAAGATGTGACCGTCTGCTTCCATCGAGATTTTCAGCCTTGGAAACCCTATGTGACGAGGCAGTTCTACTCTCTCATGCACGGTTGTTTTGAATCAGAATCAACCAGAGAACAGTGCCGTTAAGGAAAGGGAAGCATCATTGCTGACTATCGTGGGCCTGGCTCAAGCAGTGATGTCTTCTTGCGGGTCTAGATCTTGCATCTTGCTCAGTGGCTTGCTGTCAGGTTTGTTGACCCTGGGAGCTATCGGTGACCGGTGGTCTGTCAAAGTTGGAGGCGTGTGCTGACCTTAGATTTATGCGTCTCCGCCTCCCTCGGTCTGTGGTTTTTCTGCTCTTGGTTCGTCGTTCCTGGACGCTCCATGATTCAGGAATATGGTCCAGCTTCACATCAGGCTTGGGTTAGACTGGTCTTAACTGCATCTACAATGGTGTGAGCTACTTTCTTGATATGAAATTTATAGCCTCTATCTATCTATCTATCTATCTATCTATCTATCTATCTATCTATCTATCTTATCATCTAACTATCCATCTATCTATTACTGGGTTTGTGTCTCTAGAGAAGCCAGCCTAACACAGACCTCATGTTTGGGAAACTTCACAATAGACTTCAATATATCAACGACTGCAAATAGAGTCAGCAAAAAAAAAAAAAAAGAGCAAGTCCCTCAATGACACAGTGACCAGACCAGTTGGCCGAAACACTGCAGTGATGGAGAGGATGGCACTGGATTGGGTGATGACCTGTGATTTTCTACGAGGTGGAGATAAGTCAAGGACAGGTCAGCAGCACCACGAGAAGCAGTGGCAGATGGCTCCTGAAGGTCACGGAGGACACTGCGACTGGCCACTGACGAAGTGATTCCTCATTCTTGCCTCTGGAAAACAACCAGTCTCTACCAGCATTTCTTCACCGCGGTGAGCAGATGTTGGGCAAGATAGTTCTTTGTTGGGAGAGCCTATTTCATCCGCTGCAGATTGTCTATGAGCATCATGAAACTCACACACTATGTGCACCCCCCCCCACCCCCTGGAGTGTGACAGCCCAGAACCACTTTCTTCCAATCTGGTTGCCTTTGAAACCCCATGTGTGACAGACAGGGTAGCTCTGTGCTCCACAGGGCTGCCCAGGGCTGCCTTGTAGGAAGGAGGTGGCCAGAACTTTGGTTCCAGGGACTTCTGGTTGGGCTCAAATCCCCCAACCTGTGGGGGAGCAACAGAGCAATTATTGCCCTCTCACAGTTTCAAGTGCCCTCTCTGAACTTGAGACTATCCTCAAACTTGAAGAACAAACAGTGCTTTAAAGGCGTGGAGCGCATCTTTGAAGTTCCCGGGGGAAACTCCTCAGAGGGGACACTCCTCAGAAGGGACGTGGGGCAGATCCAGGAGATGAGTGTCCCTGCTGGAGGGGCAGTATGTCAGGTGGAACAGCCTGCCTCAGAGCAGCTCCATGACATCCAGTCTGCAGAGTGAGTTTTGATGAAAGAAAACGTGGACAGCTGAAGATGGTTGAGAATGATGATGGGAGCAGGGAGAGGGCTGAAGGACAGGAATTCCAAACTCTCATTTTCAGGGAGATGTTTCCATCCGCTTGGCTATTTGTCTCAGGATGCATGTCCGACAGACTCTTGGAGAGCTGACAGAGTAAATTTGGGGTGGGTCCCAGCCTGCCTTTTCTTAGATTTCCCCACCATAGTATCTCCAGAAATCTGCCCTCCTAAATCCCCACCCGACATGTCTTGTGTGTGCCTGCCTCAGAGGCAGCGGAAGCAGAAACATTTCAGGCAAAACCATCTGGGCAGTTGGCTAAGTTATTTCTCAGTCTGATTTTCTTTTTCTTTCTTTCTTTTTCTTCTAATCCGTGAGGTCTGGTCTGTAGGCCTCAGAGGATTGGGGTTGGTGCTCCTCATCCCTGAGTCCTGGAGGATGGGAAAATAACACTTGGCTGGAGTGGAAGGACTGCTAATCCCCTTAGAAATCTTGACATCGTCATTTGGCTTTTCCACCCTCTCAGTACTTCTCAGAGCCCGAGGGGGAAGGAGGAGTCATGGGGGAGGAGGGGGGACAGGGTTAGAACACCCCACCCAGCACACCAACACAGGCACTCCTGAGGCCGCCAGGGGAGTGTGAACCATCCCGACATTGTTTTTCTGGGGTGATGAAAAGTTGATCCGGGCACCTTCCCAAATGCGACTAATCAGATTCCAAGTGACTTTGCCCCTGGCATCTTGGCCCTGCTGGGGCCACTTGTTGGGGGTGGTTCCAGGGACAGGCAGGAGGGGTGTCAGCGACCCCCTTGGCACAGGTCTGACTGGGCCACTGTTGGCCTCGGGCAAAGACCAGAAACCATGGAGACCACAAAACAGGCAAAGAAAATGAGTCACCTGGCGCAGAGCCCGGAAATGTAGGCTAATGCCCTCACACGGGACAAAAAATAAGATTATAGAGATGTCAAGCGCAAAAACTGCCCACCCTCGAATAATACTTCTCTGTAACTCCCCCTCCCCCCAACCAGGGTCCCGATAATTTGCTGAGATCCAACATGTCAAAGAGAGAAGTTGTGAAGTTGCCTTTGAAGTCCATTCTGTTGTGTTCACACCCTCTGCTCCTCGGGGACAGACGCTGCTGGTGCTTGTCCACACTGCTTGCTCCTCATTTCTTCTGGGTCCGCCCCTTGAAGTCAAAGATGGATGTAGACTTTCTCTCCGCCAAGAAAATTGGTGGGGAAGTGTAGCGGACGATTCCTAAGCAGAGCCAGCTGTGCGCTTCTGTCAGCTCCCTGTCCCTGCTGGAGGGGTCTTGGAAGTAGGTGTCCGCGTGACCTCTAGCATCCTAGACCACGGAGAGGTTGCGATGAACACAAACCCCCCAAATCGCCCACGTGGGATGGAACATCTGAGGGAGAAGAAAACGTGTGTTGGTTTCAGTCATGGCAACTCGGTCCTGTTTGTTACTGCAAGCTAGCCTTGCTCATCCTGATTATTGAACAAAGCATCTCCTGGAGCACAGCTAGACCCCAAATCCCACTGGCTTCAAGTTCCTTCTGACATTTAGTGACCCTATGGGACAGAGTCGATCCCTCCCTTCCAAGACTTAGAAAGCCTCTCCTTCCTCCCTCAGAGTGACTAGTGTGCTTGAACCAATAGCCTAGCAGTTAGCAGCCCCATCGAACCTGTGCCCCATCCAGGGTCACTACAATATCCTATAGGTGGGCACAGCAGTTCTTCGAAACGCACACTGATCATGTTTCTTTGTGATCTTTTATGATCACTTCAGATAAAATGAAGGAGGAGGAGGAGGGAAGAAGGGAAGGAAAGAAGAGGAGCAGGAGAGGCAGAAGCAGAAGGAACGCGCCTAAGTGGGGAACTGAAGTAGCTGCTGTCTTTGCCAAGTCAGGAACTGCAGGTTGTGTTGGATAGGCTACGAAGGGAGAGGGGCACGCCAAGCGCTGACATTGGCGATGGGCATTTTAATAGCTATGTCAAAGGAGATTTAGAGTTGAAGTAGCCCAAGTGACAGGTATAAATGAGCCTGAGGGGCTTAGGCGCTTGGTGCCATGGGAGGGATTCTTAGAGCTAAATAATTGCCATCCACACTGGAGACACATTTCATCTTAAATCTATTAAGGAGTGGGAGGAGAAAGCATGTTCTACATAAGGCGCCGGACATGTCTTAACCACAGCCCCAGACAGCGACGCAGGGCCACTGCGGGTGCACCCGGCATGGAGTGCTCTGGATTGCTGCACGGAGACAGCTACAACCAGACTTTTTTTTTTTAAATAAACCTTAGCTCAGTTTAGTAGACATGTGTTGATTTTCACCCCCTCCCCCCATACTCACATTATTTTTAGTAACAAACCATTCCCCATATTTTCCAGAAGACCACCCTTTCCCCCCAACACTTGCAAGCCGAGAGAAATGAAAACAGATGTCCGCACAGCCATGTGACTATGAGTGTTCAGAACACCAAATGTCCGTTCCACGGTAGGTGGACAGACTAACATCCATAGATGTCGACAGAAACAACATACTGCATCAGATCAATCTGCACGGAACCTCTTTCGGGTGTTAAAGAACTCGGCTTTCACTTGGGGGAGGAAGGTGTGTCTGACCCGACCCAGGATACTTTCCATGGTCTCAGATGCATGTGAACGTTGAACAATGACAAAGGAAGTCGAAAGAAGAATCGATGGCTTTGAATGAAAATGTTGGTGAAGAATCCTGAAAGTTCCTTGGACGGCCAGAAGAACAAACGAATCCGCCTTAGAAGAAACACAGCCTGAGTGGTCCTTAGAATGGGGAGATGTCATCTCGCGGTGTTGGCCGTGGCAGCAGGAGGACCTAACCACAGGAGGACACCGTGCTTGGTATAGAATAGAGTCAGTGAGGGAGAGCCTTGATAAGATGGTTCCACACAGTGGCTGCCACAATGGGCTCAAACAAGAGGAGGGCACCGAATGAGGCTGTGTTGCACATGGGTCTCTGTGAGTAGAAACCAGCCTGGAGGCACTGGACAACAAGACCCTTACATCATGCAATACACAGTATAGCCTGTCTGCATGCGGGAATCCCGGCAGCACAGAGGGTACGTGACTCTTTCAAAAGGCTGGTGGTTCCAAACCACCCACCACTGTGCCAGACACAGACGAGACAGTCTTCAGCCCTGGAGACCCTAGGAAGCAGTTCTGCTCTGTCCTGCGGGGTCGCTGTGAGTCTGAGTCGATGGGGTGGCAGTGGATCTGTGTCCACAAAGGATCACGAGACTTACTCCTAGAACGGAAGGCTAGTTATCACGAGGAACCCGTCTGGCTCCATGCCACATGCAGGATGCAGCGTACAGACAGTTGGCAGAGTAAGAAGACAGGCCCGTCCTGTATTTATAGGGTGGTCTTAAAGCGACAAAGCTACAGGGAAGAGGGGCAGGTAGGGAGAAGAGAGGTTGGCTACAGTGGCCACACAAGGGAACGCTGAGAGCAGGGACCTGGGCTCTGTGTCTTGATGTCAGTGGTGGGTGCCTGCATTGGTGTGTGCATTCAGCAGCCCTGATGATTCAAACAGCTTAAGGGAGTGGGGGGGGGGGGCGCTGCTCATGGGAAAGCTAGTGATCGGAGTCCTCCCAGAGGCTCTGTAGAAAAACAGTCCCGGCAATCTGTTTCCATGAAGATTCCAAACTCAACTCTGTCATCAACTCCATTCTGACTCCAGTCAGCCCTACCTTATACCGTCTCCAAGACTGTAAATCTTTACAGGAGCAGCTTTCTCCGGAGGACCCAGCTGGTGGCTTCCAACCCTGACCTCTCGGTCGGCAATGTTCACTGTGGAGTTACCAGGGTTCTTACAAGAAAGAGAACCAAGACCCCAAGCCCACTGCCACTGAGCCAAGATCAACTCTGTATGGCAGAGTAGGATTGTCCCTTGTGTTTTCTGAGACTGTTGATCTTTAGGGGGACAGGTCCGTCCTTTTGCTCCTGAGTGGCAGCTGGTGGGTGAGAACGTCTGACCTTGGGGTTAGCAAGCCAACATGCAATCCACTACACCATCAGGGCTCCTGACAATAAAGATGTGGATGTGTGAAGTCAGGCCCAGCCTGGCTCTCAGGCGCCACCCTGCTGTCTCTGAACTTCCTATGTCTACACTTGTTAGACAAACCCCTACCTTCTTGGGATGGGAAAAGATCCCTGTAAATTGGAGCCAACTCAAACTGTATCCCTAGTTTCCGACCACCCGTCACAAGCCATCACCTGAGGAGACAGCCCTGATGTTTCTCCTTCTTTCCAGGTGGGTTCTTCCTGGAACCGAAATGACAGATACTTCTGTTTCTCGGTCATTTGCATGAGAAATGTCAAATTATAATGCATCATTTTCATTTCCTCGCACTAACACATCCTGCCTTGGAGTCAGTAACAAGAAAGCTCATCCCAGGAGTAATCTGATCATCCAATTCGTGAATATAGATGTCTTTTCCTTTTTCTACCCCTGCTGGCATGCCAGGGCTACGGAGGGGGGGTGTGTGGGGGGGGTGGGGGGAGAAGAATGCTAAACCCTGGAGCTTTCACTGTTAGATTTCCAGGGCTGAGGCAAGGTGATCATCAGTATCCTCCGCTTGTATGCATTCGTTAAAAGACATCAGAGAATCAAGAAATCAAACCAGCAGGTGGAAGGAACGTTAAGAATAATGAGAGTTGAGCTATTGTGGATGCACGAAGGTAGAAGTTTATAGAACTTGGCACTAATCCGATGCCCCCCCCCCCGAGCCTTGCTAGGTTCTAGAATATGCGCCAACACTGTGGGACTGAGCCTCCTGTCCCTGACCTTCTGTGTCCCCAGAACCCAATTACTCAACAGCTTGGACCAACCATGGGTCAGAGCTGCACACAACAGACTCGCATCTAGGTGGTTTAGGTCCAAAGCACTTTAGTGTTCCCCAGACCCTTCAAGGACCTGGGGATCAAGCTCGAAGGTTTTCTGACCAGGAACAAAGGCAGATTCTCTGGGGCTGGGGCTGCCCACAGACAGGGGCTCTAGCTGCGGATGCTGGGTGCAGGGAAGCAGACATTCCTGGGTGGTATGAACATCTCTGTACAGTTAGCATGTGTGCAAACCTTGCTGCTGGGGAGCTGAGTGTGAGTCGTGGCAAGTCTGCATGGTGGGGCAGAGGGGAACTTCCCTGGAGGTCTCCAAGACTGTCATCTCAGCTCTCTTCCTCAGAGTATCTGGGGGCCTCAGATGGCCATCTTTTTGTTTAGTAGCCGAGTACTTTAGGAATGATGCCTGCCACCAGCAGTGCCAAGGCTTACTGCAGCGAGGTAGTGAGACCCCTGCCTGGACAATGGGGCCGTGATTTTAAATACACTTGCCCAATCTCACAGGAGGGTGCTCTTGGGAGAGGTCCTCGTTTGGGGCCTGCAGTCTGATGCCACTTCATGGAGCATTTGGGGGAATGACCTTTCTGTTATCTGAGAGAATGCACCAACAAAATGCTTCCTCCTCATCTTTCAACTTTTATGCATCAAACAGGAACTTAAGGGGCAGATACTGTTCTAGGGGCTCGAAGGCTCACACAGCATTAAACAAAAGCAACAGAAATTCCTGCCTCCACGGGCCCACCTTCTGGCGGGGTAAGTTTCTGGCAACAACTTGATTTTCATTGGGAAAACTTGACCCTCCCTGATCCAGCCTCTCAGAGGAGATGGTGTCCTAGATGTTAGATGGGGGAGAGAGGGGGACCACCCACAACTCGGGTTAAACTAAACAGCACCACAACTCCTCTGACCACCAAGTGGGCCTGGCCAGATATAACCTTGGTTTTATGATAGCTATTGAAAAACTGGCTAGTTGATTTCTTTAGAAAAACCTCAGAAAATTGACCCCTGGGGCCTCTTCCACCACCTCCCAAGCCCTTCTCTGGCCAAATTCCCACTCACGCTCAAAATAGTCAGGTCCACCCACAAGCTGTAAATGTGAACATCTCTGTGGATGCCATCAAGTTCAGATGAGGTCAAACTACATTCAGATAGGCACTCAATCCACTCCAAAGGGGAGGAAGCTCTGCAGGCACACACCGAATAGAGGGTCTTGTAATGATGGAGGCAGGTTGTAATAATGCCACCACAGTGAAGGCATGCCTAAGACCATCAGCAGCCACCAGTTAGACAGGGTCAGCAAATGTTCTCTCTTAAAACCTTCCGAGAAAGCCTGGCACTGCTCACACCTTGGTTTCTGATGGCTGCCTGGCCTCCACGACCCCGAAAGAATTCATCTCTACTGGTTTAAGCCACTTTGTCTGGGGTTCTTCTCAGCCACAAGAAACCAATCCAGTCACCCCCAAGAGCTCATCCGATAGATGGCTGTCCTAAAGACTTCTCGCTGTGGTTTCTGTACCTGGCATTGCTCGAATGACTGGAAAGCCCAACCCAGCATGTGTGTGAGGATGAAAGAAGGTCTTGTTAGCAGTGACAATGCTACAGCAACGGGCAGCAAGCAGGCGTTAGCCCCACTGGCCAACCCTGCACTCCTATTCCCCTATACGTGACTGATGCTTTCCACTACACACAGCAAGAAGCCCCTTCTTGAAGTGCCTTGAACGAATGCCTTTCTGCTGAAGTTGTCAGAAGGGCTGTTCTGAGGCTGAACGGTAGGTTGAGATAGGAAGAATTCATCACAGTAAGTTAAGCCACTAGACACACGGGGATGACCCCAATCAGACCCAAACCACCAAGCTCACTACCTTCGAGCAGATCCCACGTCATAGTGACCCTAGAAGGCCTCTGTGAATTTCCAAGGCTGTAAGTCTTTAGGAGAGTAGGTAGCCTCATCCTTTATCCTGTGCAGTGACTGGTAGTTTTGAACTGTTGACCTTGAAGTTGGTTAGTAACCAAATGCCACCAGGGCTCTTTCCAGTCAGACAAGACCTTCTGTATGGCATGGAGCCAGTCTCTGGCTGGTGCTCTTGGTTAATCTGATCAAAGGGTCAAAGGTTTGGGTCCCACCCATAGACCTTGAAGAAAAAGACTAGAGAGAACTTCCAAAAATAAAATGGAATCAAACTACATGGAGAAGCCAAAGAATGACCTGGTATGATGTATAAGGAAAGAGTGGCAAGCCATGAAACCAGGAAGAAAACCCTACCGGTCTAGAGCCCCACCCCCACCCCCCACCCCCCACCCCCATCAGCCTTTGCAAACTGAGGGGCTGCAGTTCCACCTGGCCACGAAAGGGGTGGCTGTGAGTTCGAATCAACTTGGTGGCAGCTTACACTATGACGTGGGATCTGCTCGAAGGTAGTGAGCTTGGTGGTTTGGGTCTGATTGGGGTCATCCCCGTGTGTCTAGTGGCTTAACTTACTGTGATGAATTCTTCCTATCTCAACCTACCGTTCAGCCTCAGAACAGCCCTTCCGACAGCTTCAGCAGAAAGCTTACAGTTTTGACCCTCTCTTAGGTGCCGGGACATTGCATCTGGCACTGAGGATTCCAGGATGAATAAGGCTCAGGAAGTCACCTTCCTTGAGGAGCTCACTGTCTTCATGAAAAGCATAAGTAAGGACAAAGTAGCAGTTGTAACACAGGAGGCCAAGGTGCATCCTTCCAGGGATGCCCACCTGCCAGGGGCCACCTTTGAACTGTGATCTCCTGTTCCATTTATCTTTGACCTTTGCTGTTGGACAGAATCCCTGGCTCAGCTCTCTCACTCTCCCAATGTCTACTAGAAACTACCATCAGCACTTGAAGCAAGACTAGCATACCATCTGTCGTTAAATGATTGAGGTATTTTCTTTCTCACTACTGGGATGCCAGCGCAGTGGTCTTAGGGATGGAAACTCCTCATCATTGGGGGTCGATAAGACAGCAGGAGTGGAACAAAGGGAAGACTTTCCCCACCTGCTCCTCCCTTCCCATGGAAGGCATCTATGGAAGGAGAAAGCACTGGAATGTTCCCTCCTGAGAAATGGTCTGTGGATGCATGCCTATAGGCATGCCCAATAACTCTCGTTCCAAAATGGAAGCAGAAGCACCTTTTCCAAAGGAAACCCATTGCCAGTCCAACTCATAGTCCCCCTACATGACAGAGGACAACTTCCCCATAGGGTTTTCAAGACTTTTCCCCTGGGGCAGCTGGTGGATTTGAACTGTGGACCTTGCATTTCACAGCCAAGTGCTTCACCCTTACACCACCGTGGCTCCAGAGAAGGGAAGAAATGGCTGTTGTCCTATAGGAGTCTGTGGTAGAAAATGAACAGAAAGATCGTTAAGCCGATTGGGCAGCAACTCGTTCCATTTATTGCAAGGTCATCACGATGAGGCCCCCAAGTCAGACCTCACAATATCCATTTAGATCCAGCAGATCCGAGTGAACAATTCCTCTGGACATTCAATGGTTCGATTTCACATCTTTGGGCCTCAGGCTCTTTGCCTTTTCTGAGAGGTCTCGGGAGGAAGGCTTGACCGCCACTCAAGTCTGGTGGTGTGGTGGTCACAGTCAGGGTCCCATGGGCGGTATCTCAGCAGCCTCTCAGTCTTAGAGAGAGTGAGAGAGGCTAGAGGAAGATCTCTCTGCCTCTGCTGCTCTCAGCAAGTGCGTAGAAGTTCTGGGTTTGCACGTGGCATGCTCACATTGACCTCACGCCAAAAGGCCCAGAGTGATGTCAGTGACTAGCACACTCTGTCTTTTCTCCGGGGTTCGAGATGAGTCGAAAGTCCTATTTTTTTTTTGATAAAGTGTAGATATGAGGGAGGTTATTGAGAATCACATTTCAAAGACAGTTTACAAAGACAGACAATGCCGTGACTTGTTGTCTCATAGTCTACCAGGTCGAAAGTTGGTTTTACCCCATTCCCCACATGCGTCCATGCATCTGTGTCTGAGAGCAGAACATTCCTAGATAACTTTCTGTTCTAGTGTCCAGTAACAGGTGGTTAATGCTACAGATGCACACAAAGGTTTGCACCTTCCCATTTTCAAGGTCAGGTGATCAATGCTGCTGCCCAAGTCCACCGCCCATCTGTTCATTGGTCGCTGAAAGCGAGACAAACACTATTTCAAACATCAGCGGGTTTCATCCGAGTCTCAATACAAAGGCAGATTGAGAAGGACCTTGTCATCTCCTTCTGAAAACACTGAACAGTATATGGAGAGCCACCGAGCGTCTCCTGGGAGAGTGCTGGGAGACTTGGTTGGCAGACACGCAGGGTTCTACCATGAAGAGCTGTTTTGTGAAAGTCAAGTCAACTATAATGCATGGATAGAATCAAGCTTTGGGGACTTTTCGTGACTGCGGTGGGGGGAACTCAACATGAAAAGAAATAACTGCCGGCATCCCTTAGTAATCAGAACTTGGAGTGTGTGACGTATGAATCAGGAGAAATTGGAAGTTGTCAAAAAACAAAATAAAAAGTTTGAAACTGAATTATCTCGCGCTTTCCTGAGACGAAAGGGACTGATGTTGGCCATCATGGTCTACTGCCAAGAACCGCAAGTTCATTAGAAAGAGCATCTTATTTATCATCAGAAAGAAAATTTTCGAATCAGTTCTGCAATGCAAAGTTACCAGTGATAGGACAACACTACATGACTACAAGGAAGCCCTGTTAATATGGCCATGATTCAGATGTCCACAGCCATCTTGAATGCCGAAGATGAAGAAAACGGATATTTATTCACTTCTGCAGTCAGCGATGAAACTGATGTACATCGTTAATTACTAGTGATGAGTAGGCACAAATTGAAAGCAGAGAAGGATCAATAGTTGGAAAATATGATCTTCACAGAAATGTCACCAGATGGGACATGATACCATTCGGCAAGACCCATGACCTTAGCGTGCGCATCGTGGACTTCACCTGGTGGAAAACACAGGAATCGAATCGAGCGCATCTGTGCAAAGACACAAGTGGAAAAGCTCGAGATCATTGGCCAGACCAAGAGGGGGGGTCTGAATGCAGAACAAACCATCAGCTGGTCATGTGCAACTTCGAATTGAATCTGAAGGAAATTAAAGCACATCCATGAGAACCAAAATGCAGCTGCCAGTCGCTTACTCGTGAATCTGGAGTCCATCTCAAGAATGGATGTGAGCTCTTCCACACGAACGGCCGAGGACCAGATGAGCTGTGGGATGACAACAAGATCACCGTGCAGAAGGAAAGTTCAAGGTCATTAAAGCAGCAAGAAAGGAAGGAAAGACCAAAATGAGTATGAGCAGAGACGCGGAACCGTGCTCATGAACGTATACTATAGTGGCTAAAGTGAAAAGAAGAAACGAAGGAAGAAAGCTAAACAGAATGTTCCAGAGGATGGCTTGAGAAGAGCAAGTATTATAATGACAGGGGCAAGGAGCTCGAGTTGGAAAATGACAAGAAGCACACGCTCAGTGTTTCTCAAGCTAAAAGAGCCACAAAAACAACTCGAACCTCAAGGGACAATACTGAAGAACTTGAAGCTCTCCATGATGGAGATCAAAGACTACAGCCTTCAGTATAGATTACAGCTCAACGTAAAGAAAACACAGCGGGGCCGATAAACAACATCTCGATAAATGGAGGAAATATTGAAATACTCAGAGATTTCACTTTACTCGGATCCGAAGTCAAGGCATGGGGAAGTAGCAGTCAAACATTAAATGATATATGAAATTTAAAAACTCACTTCCACCAAGTCAATTCTAACTCATAGGCAACGTAGGGGAGAGGAGGAAACTGTCTCCTGTGGGTTTCCAAGACTGTCGAACTTTACAGGAGAAGAAAACTCCATCTTTCTCCCAGTTTCCAAGACCATAAATCAGGGGCTCTCAACCTTCCAAAAGTTGCGGCCCTTGCATACAGCTCCTCATGTTGGGGTGACCAGGCCCCCCTCCTCAATAAAGTTACTTTCGTTGCTGTTTCATAGGTGTAATGATACTACTGTTATGAATTGAGCAACCCCTGTGCAAAGTTGTTGGATACCCAAAGGGGTCATGACCCACAGGTGGAGAACCGCTGCTGTAAATCTTTACAGGAGCAGAAAGCTCCGTCTCTCTCCTGCGCTGCAGCCGGTGGTTTTGAATGCGCCCGTGGGTAGCCTCTAGGCCACCAGGACCTGTCCTAAATGATGCTTCAAATGGCAAGCCACTGGACACATGTTCGACAAAAGGCTCCTTGAAAGTGTTGAAAAGCAGAGATAACACTTTGAGGACTAAGGTGTGGCAGTTACATAATCCGTCAACTTGAGTGAAGGGGTGGAGTCTAGCCTGTCAAGAAGGTCATAGCCAATGAGGCCTCTGGGTGGGCTTGGCCTTCACCTGAGGATGCTGAGATCTCCTTCTTCCTCCCTGAAGGCAGGACACGCTCTCTGCTTCCCATTTCTGTTGGCAAGCTACACAGAGACACGCTAATAGCAGTGATAGCCCTGGAGTTGGAGGAGCGATGTGGAGACCCACACCAGTGCTGAGATGCTTCCACCACCACTGGATCCACCAGACTTTCCACCCACCGGTGGGTGATCTTCCTGCATTTGGCATCATTGCATGGCTGGGTGGGTTTAAAGAGGAATTTATGGACTAGTGTCAAATATATGGGCTAGTATTGGACTTGGGGACTGGAACAGGACTGAGTTGGAACGCTTTTTCGATATACAATTGCTCTTGCATAGAAAGCTCTTTTGTATACACATGAGTGACTATGAATTTGTTCCTCTAGTCAACCTGAACTAACATATAAGATACATCTACTCCCAAGTTTTAGTCTTGTCCATTGCCTCCAAGGCCTGCCAACGCTTGACAAGGAATACAGAAGACTGCGGGTGCACCATGGACTGCCTGTCACTAGAGAACAGCAGAAATACAGCCAGAATGCTCCTTGGAAGAGAATGGTGAGACTTTGTCTCATAGATGCTGGAACCTGTTCTCAGCAGAGACCGTCCCCTGAAGACGAACACCAGGTCTGGTAAAGTTAAGAACCCACCCAAAGAGGAAACCCCTCAGAGAAACTGGCTGATAACAGCAGCTGCCACTATAGCAGAACCAGCAGAACCAGACTTGTTAAAGATGGTGCCTAACTGGAGCTCTGTTCTGTCAGCCATGGGGTCACTGAGTCAGAACCAACTCACAGCGCAGCAGACATATGGTCTTGAATCGCATCATGGCGATTTCTGCCCTATCGGATTTGAGATCACAACAGAGGCATTCAGAAGACCTGCATCTGCGACCCTTCCAGGAATCCCTGGATGTGGCAAAATGGGCAAGCCTCCGTCCGCCGAAAGTTCAAACCTGAGGTGCCTCGAAAGAGAGGCCTGGCGAGCTGCTTGCAAACTCAAAGGCCACACCCTTGGCCACCCCAGGGATCGGCCCTGCCCTGCCCACATGGGGACCCCATGAAGCAGAATCATCTGGCACCAGTAGGCACTGGTTCCTCCTCCAGGAGAGGGCCAGAAGAGAGAGCCATGGAGCGAAGCCCAGCTGCACGGTGTTGGGTCTGTTGAATGATTTTATGTCTTTGGAAATATAGAGAACATGGCACCGACCATCAGCCTTTGCTGAATGGCCATCCACCCTGTGGCCAGCACGCCACGGTGGCGTGGTATCCCGAACTGGCCAAGATGGGACGCAGAGATCTCATTCCTGGTGTCTTCCTGAGTGCTGCAGGCGGGACGTCAAGTTAACAAGTGGGTTTGATGAAGTGGAAGACAGCTTGTCATCTGACACTTAGCGGCCTTGTTTCCGTTCCCTGGGATAATATTGGATTGCATAGCGATAGCGTCGACAAGAGAAATGCTCGTACCTCACAGCTAATTTCTGAAGAACATATGTTTCTGCTCAATTTTTGCACCTTTATTGCTCCATGTGACATTGTCATGCAGTCTGCTGCAGCACGGGCCTGATGTGCCTCATCTGTCTTAGATCTAATTCAAGTCAAAACCAGTAAGGCGAGCCAAAGCCGGGCCCTTTCGTGCCTCCCCCACAAATTACTGCCGAGGCGTCTCTTGTGTTACAGGCCCCCTTTTCTGCCCCCCTTCCAGGAACCAATGGCTGGTGAGAACTCTGATGGAGGGGACTCGCTCTCATTTCCTTGGTCGTATTGTTTTCCTGGATGAAAATGACAACTGGGATCCTCGTTCTCTCTGCATTGATAATAGATGGTTATTTTTCTAGAGAAACCAGCAGGCGGAAGAATGTGTCTGCCATTAACTTCTCCGACCCAGAACGAATGCTGGAGGAGTCTCTACCCTTCTTGGAAAACGTTTTATGCTCTCAGATTCAAATTGCATGGCCGAGGCACGTGATGGTTTATCTCCTCGTCCAGCCCACTTGACAAAAATGTCCATTTTACAGCGTCTTCTCTCTCCCCTACTGTCGCCTGCCTCGGTCAAAACCCTTACGGAAACAGTCTCTTCATGAGAGTGCCAGCGTCCACCCCTGTCCCCTCCCTGTCTGCTCTTCCCACACTGGTCAGAGTCAGCCTTTGGGTGACATCCATGCCCATCACAGTCCTAGGCAGGATTCTCAGATGGTTCCAGGAGTCCCACTTCCTGGTATAGAACCCCTTTTCCAGGAGCGTGGACAGAAACCATCACTAAGGCATGGATTCATCAGTAGGCTTTGGGTTTGACCTTACTCATCACTTTCTGTGATGTCAGCGATCGTCAGCTTGAGTCTGGCCCAGGTCCCTGCACGGCAGCATAGGACCGTAGGTACGGCATAGGGCAGTGGAGGCCGGGATCTATGAAAGCACATCCCCAGGCCTGCCGACCAAGACACCTTTGAGTGGGTTCCATGGGTCACCCATTTGACTAGCAGTCAAGTGCTTAACCTTGATAGCCACCCAGGACCTGCAGCCTACTCCGTCGTCGTCGTCGTCGTGGGGATGGCGCAGGAGAAAAATGTGGGAAAACTCAAAGTCATTCAAATCCAGATAAAACATGAACGTGCCCGTCAGATAGAGACTGGCGGGCCGCCAAGATGCTGGCCCTTAGACATCTGGAAGTGATCCTCTTCCACCCCACCCCCACCCCCTCACCCCCGAGGCTCAATGGACAAGTCTGCACGGGGAACGGGAACAAGAGGGAGGTGGTCACGTCTTAGAATAAGCCACCTTTGAGGTGCACAGGACGGCCTTTCCCCAGAGACACCGTTCTGAAGGATCAGGAAACCCATGGAGGAAGAGGGATTGAGTGATGGTGCGCTCCCCAGGGGGTGCTCCTCGAGATAAAACCAAGGTAGACGTGGTTAAACGGACACCCGGTTTTCAGCCCCATAGACGTCTACTCGATTCGCAGTAAGGGCTTTGTGGTTTCTGTAACAGAGTGTAAGGAGCAGGCTGGTCCTAGGGTCAGACAACTCCCAGTGAGGGAGGAGGTGCGTGGGGATCCATCCTGCTCAGACACGAAGAACAGCATCTCGTGGCTGGGATGGGCTCTTCCCGACGACT
>PVJH01039195.1:0-16603 GCA_004026705.1 Nesogale talazaci
GAGATACTCCACTTTTCTAAGCTGGCTCAGCGACAGGAGTGTTTTCTAAGCATCATGAATATTCATTTGTTTTAGGGTTTGGCAAACACATGGCTGCCTCTTCTGGCTGAGCCAGACAGTACTGTGAAAGAGTTCCCCGTTATCTCCCCAATCCTCTCTCCCCTGAACCCATGGGTGATGTTCACTGGAATGAGTGGCTTCTCAACTGGCATGGGCTGGGGCTTGCCTCCCTCCTCCTCTTTCAGGACCAGCAGCCTGCTCTCAAAACCCCGGGCAGTAGCTAGCTAACCTTAGACTAGGGAGAATTATCCTGAGCCGAGTCCCCTCACTTATCTTTTATCAACAACCAAGGCACATTTCAGTGAACCATCCATTACCTCTTCTGTCCCCAAACTGGAGAATTACTCTTTGGGGACCCCCACCTGGTATGCCTGGAGGGCACCTGGCTGGTGTATTGGTCAAGCGCTCACCTGTGAACCCAAAGTTGGTGGTGTGAGGTCATCCACAGGTGCCTCAGAAGAAAGGCCTGGCCTCCTTCTAGAACTTCAGCCACTGGAAACTAGGACCCCCGTTCTCCTCTGATCCACATGGGGGCCACCATGAGCTGGAGTTGACTTGACAGCTTTTGATCTGCTTGGGCTCTTCAGGAAGACCTTGCCAATGCCTGGTCCTGCTTTCTTCCATGGGCTCCCTGGGTGGCCTCCTCTGAGCAGTCGTGAATCTCTGCACTCTGATCTGAATGTCTGTCCTAAAGGTGGTGAGCCCCAAGCTTTGAACCAGATTCATCAAGGCTGACCAAAACAATAGGCAGAGTACACACTGCCTAGCCACCAGATCTCTTGCTGTGAAATTTTAATCTGAGTTGGAAACAGGCAGTAGTGCCCCACCCAAGGGTGGTGACTGATTACACAATTTTGGGTGCTGAGGCAGGGTCAGCAACTATCTGTGAATGAGGAGCAGTGCTGTCTGTTCGTTCACTCACTCACTCACTCACTCACTGCCATCGAGTCCAACCATCCTACAAGAGAGAGTAGATCTGTCTACCGACTGTGGATTGTTGAGGCTGTGGATCTTTACGGGACTAGAAAGGCTCACCTTTCTTCTGAGGAATGGCTGGTGATTTTTGTACTGCTGATAATACAGGTCGCAGCACAATACCCACTAGCCCACTGTACCTGGGTCAAAATCTAATGTGTAAGAGATTTGGTTGCCATGTAATTGTTGTGGGGGAAAGAAAAACCCCAAATTCAATGATAGAAGACCACTTTCTTAAGCCTTAAACAGGACAATGAGAAGAGCAAGACAAAGCCAAAAAAGAATCCTCGGCATTCCCAAAGGATTTACTTCCACACAACTAAATGATGCCCCGGACCAAACTCACTGATGTCAAGTCTGTTTGACTCAATCTTTAGAGGAGCAGAAACCCTCATCTTCCTCCTGAGGAGGAGCCAATGCCACCAGGGCTCCTGGCTAAGTGATAAAACATAAAAATCAAAGGACATGCATCACACACTCATGATTGGTAGCCGATCAGTTGATCTGTGGCAGATGGAACTGTGGAAATGGGAAAGGGACCATGTTTGAGACATATACATTATTGCAGATTAGAGAAGTTGCACGATTGTTTGACACTGTTGAAGCATGACTTGTAACTCTGCAACCCTGTACAGCTCTAGGGTCAATTTCAACTCAGAACAACCCTATAGGATCAAGTAGAACCACTCATCAGGGTGTCTGAGACTATATTAGGTCTTCTGATGCCTGATACCGGATCCCATCAACACCTCATCATCATACAGGCTGGTGTACTTCTTCCATGTGGACTTGTTTCTTCTCTTCTAGGTGGTCACTTGTTTAATTTCAAGCCTTTAAGACTCCAGATGCTATATCTTTTGTAGTTGGTCACCATCCACCAAATTTGCTTATGCAAATTTGCTTTTGAATCAGCGATCATGTTGGGAAGGTGAGCGCCACAAAATTCCAACTTATTAGAATGGGGGAGTTCTTTTTTTTGGGGGGGGGGCATCACTGCTCTCCGGTGGTGGGAGTAGGAGGCCCAGCCCCACTGCTGGAATTGAACCTCTGTCCCAGTGGGCTGCAGTCCCGCACACAACCACTACGCCACCGGCGCTCAGCCCTGGGGGAGTTCTTATATTGAGGGAGTACTTGAGTAGAGACCCATTGCCCATCTTCTACTGTAGTGCTTAATATTAATATATGTACATAGGCCTATATCCCTATTAATATATTTATATATGTGATGCCTATATTTGTACCTCTATAAATGTCTTTGCCATCTAGTTCTTTCCTTTATCTCTTTTTACTTTCCTCCTGTCCCACTGTAATGTTCTGGCTTCAGAGGTCTGGTTACATCAGGGTGAGGCCATGTGGCTTCTCCTCCAGCTCCTCCGGTTCCTTGGATGCTGCCATCTTGTCTTGTCAGTAGTTCATCTCTCGGGGACTCTGTCCAGTCCCTTTTCCCATTGGGAAATACCAGAAATCTCAGGAGAAAGCCATGTGCACACAGAGGCCTCATTGGCTACTATCTCCAGATTGACAAGTTAGACTCCACCCCTAGACATCCAGTCATGAAATTGACACGAGTACATGACCGCCACAGTGTCAGAAACTCATTACAGGGTTGCCATGAGTCAGACTTGACTTGATGGCAGTAGGAGGTTTGGGTTGGGTTATTGGAAACTGGTGGCATTGGGGTTACAGTGCTGGGCTCCTAACTTAAAGGGTGGTGGTTTGAGTTCATTGTCCCGTGCAAGAAAGATGCAGCAGCCTTCTTCGGCAAAGATGGCAGCTGTGAAACTCAGTGGGAGCCGTTCTGTGTGTTCTAGTAGGCTACTCACAAGTCAGTTGACTCAATGGTGATGGAGTTTGGGCGGAAAACTTCTGGTATCATACTTCAGTCATGGAGGAGACTTAGATGGTCTTTCCCCTGCATTCCATCAGACTGCTTCCCAGTCTCTGCTTTCTTTGTCTCTGTATTAAAGTTGAATAGTCTTGCTTTCACACCATTCTCCATTCTGTGGGCTCTCTACAATCTCAGCTATTCATAGAATAAGAATTTTTCAAGCTAGAGAGAAACCTGAAGCCTCCACAGTCTTTGATTGTCTCCGAGGGCAGAATTGCAGGTTGCCAAGGCAACCAGACGATCCAGGCTTGTTTGTGATACTGAGGCGAAATGGCTCTCTCCCCTCGAGCACCTGAAGGAACAAAGTACCAAAACTTTGTCCTGGTTGCCGTCAGTAAGTTCGGAGTCTCTTAAATGTCTTCCCAACTTATTGGGTGTTCCTTGTGGAGGGGAAGCAGGGCCAAGGAGGAGGCACCGTGGCTCCGAGGCTTGTTCTTATTGACAGTAAGTCTATGGAGTCCCTGGGTTGCATACATGTTATGCATTGGCCTGTTAGCCAAAGCACTGGCACTTCCCAAACCATCCAAGATGCGTCGAAAGACTGATGTGCTTCTGTAAGGTCACCTCCTTGAAGCCCCTGTGGAGCAGTGCTACCCACACGGTGCCCACACGGGGTCACCATGGGTCAGAATCAACTCAGCAGTAGCTGACAGCAATACAGCCAGAGCAGGTGTCAGAGGCTTGGAGTGATGGAAGTTCTTATCTCAGAGTCTTGCACCTCGGGAGACAGGGTTGCATTGAACCACAGAGAACACCAGTCAGGCACCTGAAATAGTCCGAGTCAAAGGTTTGTGATGAGAACAGAGGGGAATCCATATTTGACCCGTGTGTCAAAGTTGGACCTGGGAAGGTTGACACCTGGTTTCTGAAAGCCAAAGGGACACTACTACTGAACCCTAAGGGTCTCAGAAGGTGCCACCCACAATTTAGAGCACAACAGTCTTGTAAACAACTGACTAGGGGCAGAATCAAACCTCCTCCTCCTCCTTCACGGGGGGGTGGGGAGGAAGAGAGATTCAAGATCATTCTCATCAGCCACTCGAAGCGGATTCCTATGAGGGGTAAGTCAGACATGCCTCCATCCTCCAGCCTTTGTACCCATCTCGATAGGAACTGTTCTTTCCTCTGCATTTCTCTGCTGGACTCTGTCACTTGTTGTATTGGCCACACAGCACTCACAGGTGACACTCAAAATCATGTACAGCCTTGGAAAATGTATGGGGCAGTTCAACTCTGACCGATGGAATCATGAAGTCAAAACCAACTTAATGGCAAGGGGTTGGCGCTTTTCCTCTTGTCTCTTCTGGGGCTTGGATTTCTGTAGCCATCTCCTTGGCATGAGAGAGCAAGAGTTTGACTTCCCTGCTTTGAACCAGACACTCACACGTGGAAAGCTGCTCGGAGACCCTTCCTGCTGGCACTCTAATGCTCCCCCTGCCAAGGTGAGTCTCCTGGGTACTTCAGATCAGAGACAAGTGAGTGACGTTGCTGGTTGACACCTGACCACTAGCCACTTATCTGACTAACCACTCATCATCTGTCCATCAGATTGAGCCACCCATCAGATCAGATTGCATCACTGTGTGGGTGGAACACTCAGCTGCCCATCCTTGCTTCATGTTCATTCAGAAAGGGTAGCCTAAATGCTTTCCTGGGCTGAGACAGAACATGCTTCCTGATTCCCTTCCTTCCCCTCGAGTTCTCTGCTTATGATTTCCCAAGGCTTCCTGAGTCATGGGACTTAACTTTCTTTGGTGGAAGACATTTTTTTCTGTTAGGCATTAGTTCCTCGTGGATCAGAGCACCACCTCCGATGCCGCGAACAACGGCAACAGTCACAGGGTCCAAGCCCTCAGTGCATTTATAGGAAAGGGTATTTCCTGTAAATGCCCATTTTATACAAATCTTCATCGTGGAGCCTGGCATCAGGACGCCTAGAGTCAAGCCTCAGCTCTATGATTGACTAGCTGAATACGGCTACTCCTAGAATGTGGATTTCCCTTGAATTTTAGTTTCCCCACTCATGAAACAGGGGTCACAGCCTCCCTCCAGTGCCTGGTGCTGAGTAATGCCAGGAGCACCCGCTCGGTGGGCTCCAGGGACTTGATTCGCTACGGCACCAGTGTAACCGGCACCACAGTTCAAAGGGAAAATCACTCTGATCCTGTAGAGTTCCCGAAAGGGTCTCTGGTAACCGAGAACAGCAGGCTGCGATGAGGGGAGCCTTTCAGTTGACACAGGGTCAGATTAGATGGTGGATTAGACGCAGCCTAATCCTCACCAGACTGAATTCCTCCAGGATCAGGCTTCATCTTTTCTTTTCTTTGTTTTTCCTAAATAAATCATTTTATTGGGGGCTCATCCAACTCATCACAATCAATGTACCCATCCATTGTGCCAAACACAATCGTACATTTGTTGCCCTCATCATTCTCAAGTAGTTTCTTTCTCCTTGAGTCCTTGGTATCAGCTCCTCATTTTTCCTCCTCCTTCCCCCCTCCTTCCCACACAAACCCTTGATAATTTTAAAATTCTCATTCATTTTCCATGTCTTACACTGTCCTGTGTCTCCCTTCACCCATTTTTCTGTGGTCTCCCCCAGGGAAGGGGTTATATGTAGATCCTTTTTTTCCGGTTCCCACTTTCTACCCCACCTTCCCTTCCTGGTATCGCTAATCTCATGATTGGTCATGAGAGGTTTATCTGTCCTGAATTCCCAGTGTTCCCAGCTCTGATCTGTACCAGTGTTTATCTTCTGGTCTTGTCAGATTTGTAAGGTAGAATTGGGGTGATGATAGTCGGGGGTGGGGCGGGGAGGAAACATTAAAGAACTAGAGGAAAGTTGTATATTTCATTGTTGTTACAGTGCACCCTGACTGGCTCGACTCCTCCCCTCGACCCTTCTGTAAGGGGCTGTCCAGTTGCCTACAGATGGGCTTTGGGTCTCCACTCTGTACGCCGCCCCCCCAATTCACAATGTTATGATTTTTTGTTGTTCTTTGATCAGTCTTCATCTTCTCTCTGCATTCCACCTGCATGTCCAGCACCTGGTCCAGACCCATTGGTTAACTCATTCTACTCTGGACGGGAGTTGTTCCCAAGCTCAAGCAGAATTCATGATGCAGCTGGGTGTGGGTAGGGAAGCGTAGGTCCATGTGGCCTTCTTATTCGGGAGTTGTGGTCTTTGGTGCCACTTTTGGGATCCTTTCTTTTGGATTGAACTTTCCCAACACGGAAAACTCGGGACTTTGCTACCTTGATTATACCAGACACCGGAACTGTCTGAAACAGCAGCTGAGCACTCCACCAGGCTCTCGTGGCTCAGATGAGAGCAGCCTGGAGGGAGCTCTCCGGGCCACTCAGGCTCCGGTGGGGATGTTACAATTTCACGGTCACACGCTATAAGCATTGTTCTGAGCCTGCGTGAAAGCTTTTGCTGAGCCCGGCTGCCTCCAGCTTGGTACCCACCAGCTGGCAAACTGCCAGCCAGACTCTCTGCCACATTCATTCTCCACCAGAAGGACCGTGGACTATCCCTCCCGGATCTTTCTTCAGTGAAACAACCCGGTGGATGTAGGTGCCTGCATCCTTGACACCAGACAGAGGAAGACCCTTAGGGTCATTTTATTGTTGACTAAATATAGACCTCAGATCTAGATAAAATGAACCTCAGAGATCTGAACATGTGCATAAAAAAACTCACCTCACTGCCATGAGTCAGTATTAACTCATGGCCACCCCGGGTGGTTTCCTAGCCTGTAACTGTTTAGAGGAATAGAAAGCCCAGTCTTTCACCCTCAGAGCTGCTGGGGGTTTTGAACTGCCGACCTTTCAGGTCATAGCCCAACACATGACCACGGCATCAATCTGCCTAATGCATGCATCTAAATCGCCAACTCTTCATTCAAGGTGTAGCGCGTTCCTTTCACGCAGAAAGTCGTCTTCTGTCACTTTGCATTTAATCTCTGTCTCACCCAGCTCACGCCACACACAGTAGCCGCTGATTTCTATCGCTATTAGTCAGGCATTTCCTAGAATCCCATAGTCATAGAATTAATCATATAGTACTGACCTTGTATGTGTGTGTGTGTGTGGGGGGGGCGTCTTGTTCTTGAATCGAATGTTATTGTGGCATGTGTCCAACATTCATTGTTATTTGTTTTGCTTTGTTTTTTGGGCATCACTGCCCTGGTGGGAGTAGGAAGCCCAGCCTTGCTCCTGGAGAGCTGCTGCGGGATTTGAACTGCCAACCCTGTGGGCTGCAGTCCCGCACACAACCACTGCATCACTGGGGCTCAGCCCGTTGTTTTTTTTTTTAATTGCTGATTTCTCCCACCAGGGCAGTGATGCCACAAAAACAAAACAAACAAACAGACAAATTGCTGATTTCCCTCTATATCAGCAAAACATGGTATACTATGTCTCCCATTATCACCACTATCGGCCCTGGTATAGCAGTTGGACTGTGATCGGCATGGCTGGCAGTTTGAAACCACAAGCAAGTCCAAGGAAGAAATACTGGGTTTTCTATTCCCATAAAGAGTTACAGTCTCATAAGCCCCAAAGGGCTCACTTGGATTCAGCAATGACTCCATGGCAGGGAGATAATATCAAGTACGCCCCCTGCTTTTATCCATACTGTTTTTGAGATTCATTTGCATGTATCAGCTACACATTGTTTTGTTTAGTTTTTATTCCTGAATGGTTTCTTCTTCAAATGCACATGCATTTATCTATCCCCTAGTTGAGGAGTGAGTTAGTCCGGATAGACTAGAGGAACAAATTTCAGAGACACGCATATAGGTATAAGGAAAGGGTTTATATACAAAAGAAATGTGACCCTAAGAAGGCATCCCAATCCAGTCCAGTGCAAAGTCCTAAGTCCAATAATAACCCATATGCCCGAAGTCAGTCTATAAAGTCTGCTTCCGACTCAGGAAGTCACAGGTCAGTGGGTGCAGTATTCTGGCGCTGGCAGGGGTCTCCCCATGGCTCCTCACTTCCAGGGCTCAGGGCCATCAACAGCATGCCACTTCAGCTTCAGAGGTCTGTCTTCTTCAGGGCAAAGCCGAGTGATCTCTCCACTGGCTCCTCCAACTTCTCGGAGGCTGCATCTTGTCTTTTCCATGATTAATCATCTCTGAAACTAACTCCCAACAACTGGGGAAGATAGCTTCTCATCTTCACGAGGGAAATACCGCGAGATTTCCCAGGAGTCTCAGGTGAAAGCCATGCCCACACAGAGGCCGCATCAGCTACTCAATGGCTTTCTCCTGATTAACAGGCCAGACTCCACCCCTACATTTCAATTATAAAATTAACATAAGCACATGACTGCCACAAGGAGCATTCAGTTTGATTCCTGTTCAGCTTTATTATGGAAAAACTAGCCAAAAAACCCCAAAACTGCTATCAATGTTCTCGTACAAGTCTTCTGTGGGAGATATGTTGTACCTAGGGCTGGAATTCCCAAATCATAGGGTCATGCAGTCTGTGTAACTTCATAGAAATGGTCAGATCTTGTTATCTTTCCCCAAAATGATTGAATCACGTCACCCGTCCACCCACAGTGTCTAAGTCCCAGTTGTTACACACCCTTCCCAATTGTCTTTAAGTGCAGCAATTTCAGAGAGACCCAAGGGGCTCCTCCTTGGTTCCGTGGGGTTTGCATGGTTGGTCCAACCTGTGCTACAGATCATACTAGGTAGGACAGATGAGGGTACCCGACGGGCTGTGGGAACAATGGGTGGTCTAGCATTCCACTCTCATCTTCTCCTCATTCTTGGTTAAATTCTGTTAATTTCCCTTTCACAGTCTCCCCCAAATATGACCCTTTCAGCTTTCATAATGACAGCTAATGCTGTGGCAGTTTCCAGTTTAGTTGACTCCCTGACCCTGGGTCATTTCTAGTCCCTGTTCCAGGAGGGCCAATGACATCAAGAAGAAAGCCTCCCTACCACCTCCACCTCACCTGGGCCTTCGGGACGCCCTCAAGATTGCACTTTCACTTGAGTTTTCAAGTCTGCTGGTGCAGTGGCTAAGCTTAGCTGTTAATTGCAAGCTTTGGGATGGAAACCCGCTCAGCAGGTCTGGGGGAGAAAGACCTGGCGTCCTGATTCTGTAAATGATGACAGCCCAAGGTGACTCTATGGTGCAGGTCACATGGAGTCTCTCCATGTGGGAATAGGCGAGGTAGTCAAGAGCAACAACGCACATCAGAGCAGACATCACACGGCAGGTCTCTCAGATGAACCACAGGTTGTTCAGGGAGCAATGACTTCCACAGGTCATCGAACCTAATCCAGTGATCAACGGAATTTCACCAAGAGGATACGGTCAAGGAGAACTTCAAGGTTGGTGGCTAAACGTCTGTAGATCTTACACTTTCATCTTCTGACAACCATGGCTCTGTGGGAGCTCTCCAGGGTACTGGATCTTGGCCTGAGCTAGTCTCTGACATCAAAGGCTGGTGCACTATAGATGCATCTATCAAATATCTCCACAAGTCTTCAAGTTTGCACTCTTTGACTCCAACTGTCCTCACACCTATTTTTAATTCCAACCCAAATTTGGCACTGTCTTTAAGACAACCTCTCTACTTCTCCATTGCCTTAGTCTCTACACCAAGCCAAGCCAAAACTACCATGATCTTCTAAACCAGTGCTTCTCAAACTTGAATATGCAAATGAATGACCTGGTGATATTTTAAAAGAAGATTTTGATTCTCGGTTTATAGAGCTTCACACGATTCTGTTTTTCAATGAAAGCTCCTTGGTGAATCCCTACATTGCTGGTTCGTGAACCACACTGAGTAGGTAGCCCAGCTAGTCTTCATATTCCACTCTTGCCTCTCAACACCAGTTATCAGCTTTCAGGCACGCAACCACCCTTTGCTTTCTGACTGTGCTTAGAGTAAAACCTGGACTTTCTAGGGTGGCCAGAAAATCCCTGCTGCATGAACTGGTGTCTCTTGTCATTGTACTTTCCTCTCACCTGTACACTCCTTGCCCGCCAGACCTCTGACAGTCTTTCCAGAAAACCAGGTCCTCCAAAAGCTCAGCGATTTGGGGTAGGCTGTCACTTTTACATAAGGAGCCTTGCTGACTTACTGGGCTACTTGTTGCGCTGCTACGTAACAAGGTCAGTAGTTTGAAACCACCAGCTCCTCCTTGGGACAAAAGACGAGGCTTTCTACTCCTATAAGGAGCCAGAGTCTCAGAACTGGGGAAGTTCTGCTCTGTACTTTGGGGTTGCTGTGATACAGAATCCCCTGGATGGCAGTGAGTTTGGACTTGGGGTTTATCACCTCTCCTGGGACCTTCTCTTTTCTGTATGGCTGCTTCCTTCTAATTCGTTAGGACTCAGCTTAAATGTCTCCATAGAAACATCTCCCTCTGTTTCATTTAACACCGATGGCAATCTGACTTATTTGGAACATGAGGTTCTAGTTGTCTGTCTTCCCTAGTAGAAGATGAGCTTTGTGGAGGAAGGATCCCCATCTTGTTCGCTCTTAAAGCCCCAGCAGGACGTACACACCTTAATACTTGATGAGTAAGTAGAGATGCCATGAGCGCTCCTCACTGGTGGAGCTGCGTTAGCATTGCTTTCCACCTGTTTCCTATGTGGTTTCAGGAATGAATTTTGGCCTCCCACTGTCACATTGATTGAGCCATTCTGGTGTATGTGGTGTGAATCCCATTTGATAAAATTAAATTAAGACTCTTGAGATGGGGAGATTATCCTGGATCATAGGCAGGTCCAATGTAATCACAAGGGTCCTTATAAAGGGAACTAGGAGAGTCAGAGATAGATGATGACAGAGTCAGATGTTCAAGAGAGAGAAAGATTTGAAAATGTAACTGTACTGACTTTGAGGATGGAAGAAGACACCTTTAGCCGAGGAATGTAGATTGTGTCTAAGAACTGGAAAAGACAAAGAAATCAATCATTCACTAGACTCTCCAGAGGGAATGTTGTCCCACTGAACTGTTTCAGATTTCTGAACTCTAGAAATACAAGATAATGAATTCATGTTCTTTCCAGCCTCTGAGTATGTGGTAATTTGTTACAGCAATAATAAGAAATAAACATAATGAGTAACATCAGGAATGTTCTAAAAGCCAAGTTCTTGATGCCAGACAAGGGTCAGGTCCTTCTAATGCATAACACCAGGGCTGTGATGTTAACTCTTTCCTGTATAATCACAGCCAACCGATCACAAAGTGTATGAGACCAGTCAAGATGAGCAGAGCTGCCTACCCAAGCCACAACAGACAGTAGATGCGTGAGTGTGCCCAGACAAAACTAAAAGAACTTCCTTGATCTCTTTTTTACTGTGGGCAATACTATAGGCTTCTGGTTTGAGGCCTCTAGTTTTGTGTGTTTGTTATGTAATAATAGCTAATTTACTCAAATGAGATTCAAGGCCTCTGGGTTCATGGACCCAACCCATATATCCCATTTTATCTCTCTGTACTCTTGTTTATAAACTTTGTTTGGCTTACTTGTTATTCATACTGAAGGGCTGCAGCCTTCAGTATGAATTACAGTGCATTTTAAAGAAGCCCCAAAGCCTCAGAACAGGACCAATAGGTAACATCACGATAAATGGAGAAGAGATGGAAGTTGTGTAGGATTTTGTCTCACTTGGCTCCACAACCAATGCTCATGGAAGCAACAGTCGAGAGATCAAAAGACCATTTGCCCTGGGTAAAACTCGGTACAAGACCTCTTTAGAGTAAAGTTAGGGTGTTGCTTTGAGGACTAAGGTGCCCCTGACCCAAGCCATGATATTTTCAGTTACCTCACTGCATGTGAAAGTTGGACTTTGAATAAGGAAGCACGGAGAAGAATTGATGCCTTTGAATTGCGGTGCTGGTCAAGACTATTGAGAGCTCCATGGGCTGCCAAAAAGGACAAGCAAATCTTGGAAGAAGTATAGTCAGGACGCTCCTGAGAGGAGAGGGTGGTGAGAGTTTGTCTTACGACTTTAGACCAGTTGTCAGGAGAGAGCTGTCCCTGAAGAAGGGCATCATGCCTGGCCAAGGAGAGGGGCAGGGAAGACTGGGAAGGTCCTCAGTGAGACAGATGGACACAGGGGTTGCAACAAGCACAGAGCTGATTGTGAGGCTGGCACAGGACTGCTATGATGGGGTTGCCATGGGTCGGAGTAGACTTGATGACCCCTCACAGCACAACAGACTTGTCTAGAAGCCCTGCTAGTACTCTCTGGTGGTAGACTGCTAACCACAAAGTCGGTGGTGCAAGTCCGCTACCCAGGGAGGAAGAAGAGGTTATTAGCTCCTGTAGAGATTTACAGCCCTGGACACACTATGCAGGGTGACTGTGTGTCAGAAATAACTTAATGGCATTGGGTTATGCTGGTGCTTTTGATGTCATCCATCAACCTCTGCTCCTTCTCGCTGCTGTGTTTTTTCAGGCCAACTCCGTAGCTGGTATGCTTTTCGCACCCACATCTTTGCCAACACCATCAGAATGTAACAAACGGGCCTTTGGCATGGATTTGCACCATCATCTGAGTTTCCAAGTCTAGCCAACTGCTGCCATTTGGATTTGGTTAGGATCATGAAGTGTGTTACTAGAATTTAAGAGACTCCTTAGTCATTGCCATCTCCAACCCCTCAAAAACAAAAACAAATCATTCAAATACTGTAGAAAAAACTTACCCCTCAGATGAGACACTTGAATTTGTAAGAGATGCCAACGTGTTTTTTGTTTGTTTGTTTTCCCCCTTTCTCTTGCTAATAGTGAGAGAAAGGTTCATTGATTCACTGAGTGCTGATGGAACTTTTGTGTCTTTTATAGCTGACCTGCCTGGTACGCTTGCCATTTTGATTAGTATTCTATTTTTAAATGCTAGGAGCTTATTTGGTCCAAAATTAGGGAGCTCATTGTATTTTAGAGACATAAAAGAGTCTTGAAATCAGCCTGTGCCTAGAGTTCAGAGTTGCAAATCTTGTTGACAAGCACAAAGTAGTACATTGATCATTGTTTTTATTGGGCTGTTAAGACAGAAACACCACAGCCAGTTTTAATAAAGAGCTTATTCTGTACTAAGCCCTGGGCTCATCCCGAGGGTCACAAAGGTGAATGCAGTCCTTCCCTTTAAAGAATGGATAATATATTGGAATCTCAGTCATAGCTAAGATCAGAAGTAAATGATTTCTGTCGGTCAGCAAGGAGCTATAAAGGCATTTTGAGCTATGAGACCATCATGATACCTCAAAAACTTTTTTTTATAATATACTTCATTCATTTCTACTGCCACTATTCCATAGTGATCCTGCGATGATGGTTAAGGTCATGCGTTATCTCGGCGAAGCCATGGTTTTCAGTACTTTGACAGGCATTATGTAATCACCTTTCATTTGGCCAACTGATTTTGTAAACAGTCCATTCATTGAAATAAGAGTTTTCTGGTGGTGGTGGGGGGGGGGGGCCCATGGTCTACAGCTAGTATATATGGGAGTTCTGGCAAAGCTTGTGCTTCTCAACCTTGCATCAGGCCCCTCCTCTTCCGTCATCCTGTTCTGGAGACGTGAGCTTGCAGACTGCCATTTGACCCACAGATTTGGGGGATTTCCAGCTCCCACAGCCTGTGAGCTTGCACCCTGAAGGCTGGCCTGCTAATTCCGAATTCATCCTCCCTTGTCATGATCCAAGTCACGAAGAGCCTGCAGCTTGGCACCCGACCCACAGATTTGGTACTTCCATGACTGTGTGAGTCATTTTTCCTAAAATCTCTCAACAGATAGCTAGACATACATAGGAGGGGGACTTCAAAAAGATCATGGGAAAAATAAAATGAAAAGATTATTCCAAGTTCACTTTCCATGGACTTTTTGAAGCCTCTCATACACACCTGCACCTGGTGTTGCCCACTACCCTTCTCCCCGATCTCCCCAAGAACCCAGTCTGGAAATATGTGAGTGTGATCCAGATGGTAGACATTCTGCGGGATAACGAGGAAAACCCAAAGAAAAGACCCATTATGTCTCCGCCCTCCTGAATTGTGCAGCTTTTTAGAACCTTAACAGCAACATGAAGACAATCCGGGTTCCCCAAGTGCTGTTCTTGCATCGCCGAGTGCACATGCTGCGTGGCATCAGAGGAGGGAGGCTGTTATCTGACTCCACTCTTTAATACAGTACTTCATAGATGGAGTGACCCGCCATGGACGGTAGGAGTGGAAACCGCTGCCCTGGCGACGACTCGAGGTATTGTCAATGGACTCCCCAAGTGGTTGTGGCTTCCAGAGTTTGAGTTCCCACTCGTCCAGGAACCGGAGCTGTGTGATGGTGGGCCAGCCGCTGCCCCTCTCATCCCGTTTTGACAAAGGGGTTTTATTCACAGTGCTGCTGGGCTCCACAGATCTGTCGCTAACAGAGGGCTACGGAGTGGAGTCGGACTCCAGGTGACCCCATGTGTTTCAGACGCCATTCAGAAGCAAACCACCAGGCCAAACTTTCTTTGGAGGCACCTTGGGTGGATTTGAACTGCCAATCTCGCTCAACTGGCTGCCACCCAAGGACTTTCATCCTTCCCCCTATACTTAATTACAGTCCTCTGAAACTTCTGCAGGAGAAAAGACTGGCAATCTACTTCTGAGAATTCAGTGCCTGATATACCTGTGAAGCACAGATCTATTCTGAACATGCGCGCGCGCGTGCGCGCACAAACACACACACACACACACACACACACACACACACACACACACACACCGGCCACCAAGATGGTACTTCTTACAGTCAAGTTCGTCAGCGCGAACCTCCCAGATCTGAACCATGATCCTTTAGGACATAACACCATGCATGACTCATTCATCTCGGCCGCCCGGACTTTGGTTAACAACACACACCTGCTCGCCAAAGAAGGCTTCTTTGTATTGGGGGCATTTCAGAACCCCGTTGGCCCCCTGATTGTGAAATCCTGTTTCGAAACTGTTTCAGCAAGAACACTCGGCTTCCATTTCAGGGTGTTCGCCCCGGCTGGCGGCCTTCAGCCAGGCACAGCCGGTGGAGCCGGAGCGTGTGCGCCTTTTGTAACTCGGTCTCAACGCCCACAGATCCCTGGCCTGCCAACAGTGCACAGACTTGCCTTTTGCATTTTTTTCTCCTGCTGCAGAGACTGAATTATTTCGGACTCGGCAGCCAGGGAACCTCTGGAGAGGCGCGCTTTGTAAGCCTGTCAGCCGGAAAGCCACCTGGGGCAGGATAGGGAGTGTTCTCAGCTTAAAGACATAAATAAGGATCAAAGAAGTTGGAGGGGGGAAAGTATTATTGTTAAAACCCCCAAACAAATATAGATGTTGTCTGAGTCTCAGGAGACCCAGTGGGGGTGGGGTGGGGGGGGCCAGATCGGATGGCTCCTTATGAAGGAATCCAGCACCTTCAATCCCTGACAGGCTAGGTGACTCGCTCCTTAAGCCCTCGGTGAAGAATGGGGACAAGGACAAATAACTATTCATGAGGCCACTTGGGGGCATCAATATTGATGAAGACCCACCACCACTTATGGGCCGAACCCCGGTGGCATAGTGGTTGTGCACGGGACTGCAGCCCACTGGGATGGAGGTTCAATTCCAGCTCCCAGGAGCAAAGGCTGGGCCTCCTACTCCCACCACCTGAGGGCAGGGATGCCTAAATAAAAAAAAGATAAAAAAAAAGACCCACCACCACTTTCAAAGATGGAGGGCACTGGATACTGGATACTCGCTTGCTGGATACACTAGGGGTTGCTACCTGGTGGGAAAAAGATTCCCCCACTTCCCTGAAGGCGCCTCTCCTGACACCACACCCACCAGCCTCCATGTCCATCCGTGGCCTCATCGAAGGGAGCCCACTCTTTGTTTCGCCAAAGGAAAACCCTGGTTATTCGTGCAGTGACTCTATCTCTTCCTGCATCTTCAAGGCAAATATCAAACCAAAGCGTGGTCTCTCCTGTCCCTCTGCTGGTTCTGGAATCTTCTCCTGTCTCTGTCCAAGGCTGCTTGGGAGAGACAGAGACTGGCTGACATTTAGCCCAAGAAAAGTGAGTCTCTTCTGACAGAAAGAAAGTCCCCCAGACTAGTGGGAGCTTGGGGTCTCCAGGGAGAAGGGCCTGGGTTGGTATGCTGGCTCTGCCTCTGCTGGCCGGGTGAGGCCAGGTTGGTTATTTATCCTCTGGAGGCTTTGGATGTTTCTAGTCTAAAGAGCCTTCGTGCATGATGATAACCTGAGAAGAGACTGCAGTGGTCAAAGACCTGATCTTGCATTGATCCGCAGTCAGTGCTCACGGAAGCGGCAGGCGAGAAATAAAAGTGTGCCTTGCTTCGGGCAAATCTGCTGCACAAGACCTCTGTAAAGTGTGAAAAGGCAAAGATGCGACTTTGAGGACTCAGGTACCCCTGAGTGGCCTCTGATGCAGGTTGGATGCTGAATTAGGAAGCTTGAAGAAGAATCATTGTGCATGACTTGTGGTGCTGGAGAAGACGACTGCAATCACGCTTGTCTCGGAAGAAGAAGCGCCACCCGCTGCCCTACAGGATGGCTATGAGTTGGGACCCACTGATGGCCCCGGGTGAGAAGGGCAGTCACCCCGCAGAAGCTGTGGCCCCTGTAAAGGAACGCAGCCCACCCACAGCCACCTGCAAGGAGAGACCACGATACCTGGCAGAAT
>PVJH01039196.1:0-16596 GCA_004026705.1 Nesogale talazaci
ATTCCTTCTGATACGAATCAGAGCCAACTTGACACCTGGCAGCACCACCACTGCCGCCACCCAGCTTGTGGTAGATGTTTGATGAAGCCCTGGGCTATGAAGTGACCAATTGAACATATTATGGTAGATTCATGCACCAGAACATCATGTCGTTGTTAGGTGTCATTGAGTTGGTTCCACCCCATAATGATCCTTTGCAGAGCTATGCAGGTCCTATGGACCATGAAACACTGTCTCGTCCTACCCCACCCTTATGATGGTTCCTTAGCTGCCACTGCGTTGCCAGTATGCAGTCAGTTGTTGCTGTTGGGTTATCAATCCATCTCAGCTGAGGGATTTTCTTCTCTTTTTCTCTCCTGCTTCACCAACTATGATGTCCTTTCCCAGGGACAGGTCTTTGCTGTCAATGTGTCCGAAGTGTGGCAGATGAAGTCTCAGCATTTTTGTGTCTAAGAAGCACTCTGGCCACACCTCTTCCAAGGCAGATTTGTCATTTAAGACATCCACGGTACTTTCAATATTCTTTACCAGGACCACAAGTCAGTAGATCAATTGTTCTTTGGTCTTCCTTATTCAGTGTTCAACTTTCACATGCTTATGAGATGACAGAAAATACCACAAGCGCACTCAGTCCTCACAGTAACACCCTTACTTTTCAATACTCTAAAGAGGGCACATGCAGCAGATTCACCTAATACAAGATGCCCTTTGATCTCTTAACTGCTGCTTCCATGAACATTGACTGTGGATCTGAGCAAGACAAAATCCTTCCCAACTGCAAACTTGTCTCCTTTTATCACGGCGCTACCGATTGGCCCAGTTGTAAAGCTTTTGGTCATCTTTACATTGAGCTGTAATCAATACCGAAGGTTGCAATCCTTGAACTTTTCAGCAAGAGCCCCAAATCCTCCTTACTTTCAACAAGCAACGTTGTGTTGTCTACATATCAAACATTGTTGATAAGCCTCCCTCCCTTCCTGATGCCACCTTCTTCTTTATACAATCCAGCTTCTCTGATGAGTTTTCTCACATACAGATTGACTAAGTGTGGTGAGAAAATACAATTCTGAGATGCACTTTTCCTTAATATCTGGAGGCACCTTTTTCCCGGTTTCCAGCCACACAATCTCCTCTTTTTCTCTTTGCACAACGGCCTCTTGATCTATGCACACAGTATGAATGAGCACAGTGAAATGTTCTGGAATTGCCACTCTTCCAAAGACTTCTTCGCCCTGAAATGAAAACAAAACGATACAATACACAAAACAGAAGTATACACATCACGGCCAGAAGGGGATAGCATGGATAGTAGGACAAACTTTAGGAAGCTAAGTTTTAAAAGGTGAGCAGCAAGAAATAAGAAGAACTACGTGCAAGAGGCAGACGTGGGATTATGTCTAACTACAAAGTTAACAGTTCAAATTCACTGTCTGCTTCTTGGGAGAAAAACGAGGCTTTCTGCTCCTGCAAATATTTAGAGCCTCTGAATTCTAAAGGAGCACTTCTACTTTGTTCTATGGAGTTGATGTGATCTGGGCTTGACTCGGTGGCAGGGAATTGAGTGAGGATGGGAAGACAGCAGGGACCACTATCAATTTTGTGGTAAAGATGGGCATGATGCAAAGAGCAGAAAGGCCTTTTGTGAGGTGGCAGAGCAGTGGAGACAAGACACCAGAGCAACTGAAGACAGAATGGAGAGGCTGGGTGTGAGGAGTCCTGTGCGCCACGCTGGGAAAGCCCTCTGTGCCCACTTCCCTCCAGAATCTCCACACCACAGCACACTCAACACTGAACTACATTTGCCTTTCCATCTGACTGTCCTCTCTAGGGAGTGATCTTCCCATGAGGCTTTGAAAGAAAATGCTTCTCCCACTTCCACTTTCTTGTTGACATTTGTAAGGGGTACCCCTTCTCAAGGCTAACCTCATGAGTACGAAAGGCTATTTCGGTCCCCACGCCACCAAAATGAATTTCAATGCCCTAAGTCTATAGCACATGCTGCTGAGGCCCCTACATATCTGCTAAGTTCTCATTGTTCCAGCAGGAGTTAGCTGGAACTTTCTGCAGCACTCTGTAAGTTTCTTCTGACCACTCTTCATGGGGGGGGGGTGCACACTGGAAGGAGCAAGGAATTTGCCCATGAGTAGGCTTAGCCAGCTGTCTCCCTTGACTTCCTGGTCTGTACTGAAGGTGGGCAGTAAGTCCAAGATAGCCTCTGTTCCAACAGATCGAGTTCTGTTGGCTCCAGCAGGATGGGACCCATGAACACAACCTCCATGGGCTGGCTTCCCTTTCCTGTCTTACCTCCCCACCCCATTACCACTGGTTCCTGGGAACATCTCCCAAACCGATCACTAGTTCTCAAACCCCTACCTTGGAATCTGTGTCTGGGATAACTCAAACCAAGACTAGTCTTTCCAACTTAATCACCCAAACCAGGATAGTCGGCCTTTCCAACTGAAGAAATAATGACAATAATAAATAGAAAGTCAACACCTGAATCCAGTCATTTGCAGGCAAATGTTACTTCCAGATTTTTAAAAAAGTAACGTGAGTAAATTAACTGGAAACTCAGTTAATTTAGGGTTTTTCTTTTCCCTGTGGTTCTCTCAACAAGCACAACTGCATTCCTGGGGTTAACTGAGAGTGGGGGTGTCCGGGAAGGATATATATGGTGTCGCAGAACTGTCCAAAGCCATGAAGGTGGATGTCCAACTGTGACGTGACACACACCACAGATCACATGGGGGCAAAGACGGGGAGACTTTATTTCCATCTTGAAATAATTGTCCTAGCGTGTGCTCACATTAGGATCACCTGACTTTCAGGCAACTCAGCTTCATGCTTGGGTGAGGGTCAGAAGACCTCGTTCTAGATCGGTTTGTCATCAACAGGTTCTATGACCTGGTATGTGACAGTTTACCTCTGTGCCTGATTTTCCCATTTAGAAAGTGAGAGGACTGGGGAATCTATAAACCACACAAGCACCCCACATGTACTTTGTGTCAGCATGTGAGCAGTACTTGAGCATTTGTTCATTTGTCCTCTCTCAACTCATTCAGGGCTCTTTCTGTGTGTGTGTGTGTATGCACACATATAGAAGTATGCATGAGCACATGTGTATATGCATGTGTGTATAGGTATGTGCGCATGTATGTAGGATGGATTTGAGATCCCACATTGCTAGAGGTAATGCTAGAAATAGTCTGCTAAGAGCCAAATCCTCTGTTTTATAAAGTGAGAAGGGCTCTTTTCCTAAAAGTGATAGCAGGGGGATGAGGTGCCAGTTAGGAATTCCACCCTATTTCTCTCTAGTTAGTCTCCCGTGATGACCCCAGCCCCACCTCACTTCCTGGAGAAAACAGATGTTCTTTTTTCACCCCTGATGTACAACAGACTGACAGCCGGTAACAAAGAGCGGGCAGCTGGCTGCTGAGTGGCACTTGAAAAGACCCAGCCATGGGGAGTCTGGCTCAGGCTGCCTGGAGCGGAGAAGCTGTTTCAGACAGCCTGGCTATTCATTCATTCAGTTGTCTTTTCTGAGACATAAGGTGAGGGGGCAGGGGCACTTCTATATAGAATCAGAGGAACAGACAAAAACGATGACTACAACATTAGAGAGAAAAGTATGTTCCTTCAAATATGCTATTGTGTCTCACACGAGGGTCATGGGCATTTGATCAGGGTAGAGAGACTCACCGAGGGGGGCTGGAAAACAAACCAGGGCAGCCTCTGAACTGCCTGGAGGGTCAGAGAGCGTCAGAATGGTTCTCAGTTCATAGGAGAATAGTTTGCATTTGGTTGTAGAGGACCAGTTGATGAATGTCAAGTGCACATCCACCAGACCTGTCATCTTACCAGCATCCAGTCTGTGGTCATTCTCTAGTTTTTGCTAGGGTTTTCTGCTAAGGTTAGCCCTTCTGCCTTCTGTGGATTGTCCTGGGCAGGGACAGCCCTTGCCTGGAGGAGAGTGTGAGGTGGCCAGAAGGAAAAGGAGCCCAGATGGCATCGTGATTATGACCAAGGCGGCTCACTGCCAAGTCAGTAGTTGGAAATCCCCTCAGAAGAAAGATGAGTCCTTCTAGTCCTGTGAAGAATTACAGACTCCAACAAACAAACAAACAAACCACCAGCCGAATTATAGTCTTGGTAACCCGCAGGGGCATTTCTACCCTGATTAGTCTTCTGGGGTCACAATGAGATGGAATCCACTTGATAGTAGTGAGTTTGGTGTTTTGTCTGGCACAGGACTGGGCCTGTGTTCTTTTGTTGTACAGAGGATCACTTTGAGCCCGGACTGGCTTGATAAGCCCCTATCAACAATCTGTCTAGCTCCCTCCTCTCAGCCATGGGCTGGCTTGGGTGAATGGAAGCACAGCTCTCCAACACAAGGCAAACTCAGAGGTGTATTATGTTCCAGAGACTTCTGTGACAGCAGGCTAAGGCTAGGAGTTCCCTGTTATCACGTCCCTTCTCCCCCTTGCTTGGCACCTTCCCTTTCTCTGTCCTTCTTCCCTTACTCCCTTCCTGTTGTTCATTGTCATTCAGTGAAGTCCAACTTGTAGCAATCGCATGGTGTTGTAGGGTAGAAGTTTCCTCAACAGGATTTTCAAGGCTGATGGCCTTGTGGAAGCACTGCACCAAGCTTTTATTCTGGGATGCCTTTGGGTGGGAAAACTCTAATAACTTCCTGACCCACAACTGACCGTGTAACTGTGTCACTCAGGCACTTCTGATTCTCTTGCTGGCTTGTCCTCATGAACTAGTAAATAGATAACTCATTAAGGATTTTCATTGTTTCTTGATAGATTCTGCATTTAAATACCTGTCTGGAGCTGACATAGACTTCTAGAATCATCTTAGGATAATCACGTGCCTACCTAGTGTGTGGACTCTAGGAGGACATTGTGGTTATTACTCCAGGTTCTCAGAGAAGCATCAGCTTCAGCCAGTCCTGACCCAGGAGCAGTGATACCTTATAGAAAAGACTCTAGACCTCCCACAGCTGGAGGAGGGGTAGATTCTGGGAGCAGAGTCTCTGAGAAGCCTCCGTCGCAACCCTTGACACTGGTGTCCTGAGTTGGGAAGTGAGTTACTTACTGGAAAGCAACTCTTGATTTACACATTGGGAGCATGTGCTGTGAATGAGAACTGGGTTCATAGTGCCCCTTGACTCCTGATTACCAGCATGGCCTGGAAAAAGTTAGGAGCCTGAGTTTCCTCTTCTATAAAATAGAATTTATTTTCACACCCCAGAGGGTAGTTGAAAGGGTTCTGTTTTATGGTCCCTAAGGCTCATCAAAGACAAGCCCACACTCTCTGTTTTACCAGGGTGTGTTTCCAAGGTGGGGCGCACCAACTGTGAAATAATGCAGCCAGCTGGGGTGGTTGCAAGGGTTGTTATGGAAACTGTATTTTTAAAAGTCACGAAATTGGCAAAGAACCTGAAGTTGAGACTATGTGACAACAAAACGAGATGGAGGTGACATAAATAAATCTACTAAGAAAGAAGGGGAAGGAATATGAACAGCAGGCAAACCCACTGTCTCCCATTCCAATGGGCAGCGATTCCATTGGGTAAATCAGAGCTGCTCCAAGGGATTTCCAAGGCTCTACTTCTTTAAGCAAAAAACGTATTAACCATTTCATTGACTTATAATTCTTAGACCATACAATTCCATTGTTGAAGTATGTGGAAAAGGGGTGTGAAATCATCACCACAATACAGTTTAGAACACCCTAGTTATTTTTTTACCCGTTATTATTAGCTTCACATCTCCCCCAACCTCCCTGGCCATAGGCCTAAGGAATTATTGATGTGGTTATTTTCTGTAGAGTTAATTATCCTAGACTTCATATAAAGAAAGGAATGTAAAACAAAATTTATAAGCCTCAATGATAATAATGAAATGAAACACAGAAAAAGCGCAGTTGAAAAGAAAGCAGGAAATAATAAAAACTGGAACACACTTCAGGCGTCCTAGTGGCATAGTGGTTAAGCATTGGGTTAGAAACCACAAGGTTAGCAATCTGAAACCACCAGCCTCTCTAAAGGAGAAAGACGAGGCTTCCCATTCCTGTAAGGAGGTGCAATAAATGTAATGTGGTAGAATTGACATGATTGCAGTGAGTTTCCTCGGTTTGATTGAACACACTTAGAAATGGATCAAGAGGGAGAACAAGTGATAAGATGTCGAATCTTCACCTAACTACATCTGCACATGCTTCCATTTTGTAAGCACTCTAGCTGATGATGTTGCTGTTTGAGGTGCCATGAGTTGGTTCCAACCCATAGTGACCCAATACATACGGAACGAAATACTGCACGATCCTATGCCATCCTCACAATCGTTCCTATGCATGAGCCCAATGATGCAGTCACTGTGTCAATACACCTCACCAGGGGTCTCCTCTTTATCATCTCCCCTCCACTTTACTAAGCATGATGTCCTTCTCCAGGGACTGGTTACTCCTGACGCTATGCCCAAAGTATGCAAGATGAAGTCTTGTCATCCTTGCCTATAGTGAGCATGATCTTACTTCTTCCAACACAGGTCGGTCTGTCTTTTTAGCGGTCCATGGTACTTTCAATCTTCTTCTTCAGCACGACAACTCAAACACATCCATTCTTCTATTACCTTCCTTATTCAGTGTCCAACTCCCACATGCATAGGATGTAATGGAGAAGACCATGGCTTGGGCCAGGTGCACTTTAGTCGTCTCAGTAACATTGTGTTAGACAGGGTTCTCTAGAGAAACAAAACCAAAAGCAAAGCACTTATGATTATGTATATATATGTATGTATACGTATATAGATATATACAGTATAAAGGAATATAACAGATAATTAATCCACCCAGCAGTACAGAAGTCTCAGTTCAACTCACTTCCATGTAGTGGTTAATATCCTGAAAGTCCTTCAAATCATGAGGGCTGCTGGGTCCAAGGTTAAGGAAGTAGACAGTTGAATTTTTCCTTGAGCAATGCAGGAAATCCAGGCACAGGCAGGAAACAGCAGGGTGGGTCACCAACAGAAAGCAGCTCAGGAGTTTAGTGAAGCAAGCCTAAATGGGATATTGAACTCAAGCAATGCATCATGACTGGATCCACCAAGGTCAAACTCAAGCTATGTATACACCAGCAGCGTGGGGAAGTAGGCCTTGAAGGAAGCTCAAGCTCTAGTGATATGATCCATGGGTTGACTGTCCCACAGGTAGTGCAGCTCTCAAGTTGCAGCAGAGAACTTGCTAAAACAGCTGCATCCCGGTCTGGTCACCAGAGAACAAGAGAGAGAAGGTCTTGCTGAGTCATTTATCTCTTTGCTCTCTGATTAAACTGTGACTTTACTAATCCTACATGTTCCTATTGGCCAGGTTGGAGAGACAAAGAAAGTAAACTATATTGAGAGAGATGGAGACAGGACCAGAGATCCAGCTCAGTTGGTGAGTTGTGTGGAGAGACAGCGCCTGTGGTCCAGCTCCAAAGGTAGATGTTGTTAGGTTCTGCCCTGTTGATTCCAACCCACAGTGACCCCAGATGTGCGGAGGCCAACAGCTCAGTAGAGTTATCAAGGCTCGTGTGACCTTTGGGAAGCAGGTTGCCAGGTCTGAATTCCAAGGTAAAAGGCTGGCCTTTCAGTTAGTAACCTGGTGCCACATTGGGCTTAAATTATAGGGCACAATGAATGATCCAATCCGTGCTGACATGGAAACTAGAAGCTTGCTTTTGGTGAGCAAGAAGGGAGGGGTCTGAGCTGAGGAGAGTCCCACACTCAGGGCCCAGCTGCATCTTCACTTAGCAGGGTTTACACATCGCTGCTCTTGTGAATACTACCTTCCCTTCTATCCCTCTCTTTTTGTTTTTGTTTTTGGCATCACTGCCCTCTGGTGGTCATGGGAGCTACCCAGTGCTGCTCCTGAGAGCTGCCACTGGATTTGAACCGCCAAGGCCGCGGGCCGCAGTCCTGCACTCAACCACTTGCGCCATGGGGGCTCAGCCCTCTATCCCTCTTTTTAATGTTCTTTTCTAAGTTGTTTGTTGCCAGTGTGTAGGAACACTCTTAAAGGTTGTATCTCAATCTGATAGCCCAGCGCCTTGTTCAATTCTCCTTTGGGGTCCATTTATTTTATTGGAAATAATGGATATTTCAGACTTGCTGCATTGCTAATCACAGTACATGCTAATAGTAGTAGGGGTTTTTTGGTTGTTTTTAGACATGCAGTTCTACTTTGTTTTATGGTTCTGGCTAGGACTTCCAGTACAGACTGAATGGAAGGGATGGTGCTCTTGTCTTACAAAGAATCACTAACTTCACTTTAACAACCACCTGAGACCTAGACCCAAGGGATTTGCCTCACCCAAGAATCACCCTTCTCTTTCTAGCAGTTCCTTTCTTGAGGCTTCCAAGCTGTTTCTGAGAGTGATCTTGGAGCCCCAGAGGGCAGTAGAGGTGACCTTTGGCCCTCCAGGCCCCACAGAGTAGCCTGCGATAGTTCTTCCTTCCAGGTGCCCTCCTCACTCCCATATTTTGTGAAGATCCTGGGCAACGTAAATGGCTAATGTGCTTAAATGTTAAGCAAAAGTTAGAGGGTGGGCTTCCCTCAGAGAAAGAAGGGCCTGGTGATCTATTTGGGACCAGTCAGTCATTCCCAACCAGCTGAAGCAGTTCGGTTCAGACACACGCGGGTCACCCTGGGTTGGAGGCATTCCAGTGGCCACTGTTTTACCTGTCTTGCATCCTCCTCCTTCACACATTCCAGCAAGGAGTCACCAATGAGAAGGCAGGTGATGGTGTGGGTCTTTTCTTTCCCACTCTCTCCAGCAGCAAAGGGGAATGCCCAGACACAGTGCGAACCCTCAGGGAGACCGACAATCATTTTCCATCACGCCCCATCACTTTCATGATCACATCTTCTCAGTGACATGTAACATCAGATTATAGGGATGATGGCTGCCCCCTTCCTTTCTGGACCTCATCTCCTTTCAAGAGTGCCCTAGGGTAAGAGACAGCACGCTTCTTATTAACTCTTCCTTTAACTCTGCGGAGACTGACGGCAGCTTTAAAAGGGTCAAGAAAGGACGCAATTAAAGTTTTCGCTTAGGGCCATTCACCTCTCCTGTCTGGGCTGGGTGGCGTGTGCACTTTTAATCTTTCTGTTCCATGGGTATATGAGAAAAAGGAGGAACCATAGCTTTCAAGGTCAGTTTTCTTATTGGAAAATAAGGAACTGTTCTCTTGGGCGGGTGGTCCCCAGAATGTGAGGGGTGGGGTGACTCCAAAGGAGTGTTTTCACTGCAAACCCTTCTTTACATTTGTATCAGGGGACACGCAGGTGAGGGTCACAGGAGGAATGGCAGGGATGCTCTGCGAGGTGGTGGTTTGGCTGATTGCAACTTTGGATTCTCCGGAACAATTCACCTGTCATCCAAATCATGTTTGTGATAACATGATTTAAACCAAGGAAGTTCTATAGAAAACGGAATGTCCATATACAAAGCACCCATATCATTAAAATGCTCTGTAAATTCATTGGAACAGCTCCTGGATGGGCTTGGGTGCCAGATGCCATGTTCCAGACAGTGATTCCTAAGGGAGCACTACCAGCAAGCAACACTGATCTCAGTCCTACACCAAGAACTTATGAGTAAAGACAAAGCAGACATAACTAACTGCACGCCCCACGGTTTCTATGTCCAGGTCCCTCATGGCTTAGCTATCAGAGAAGAAACAGAAATGAGAGTTGGATTTGGGCTGCTTTTTGAAAGACTCCAAGTCACCTGAGGAGATGACATGTTCCTGGTTGGTCCACTTCATGGAAAAGGCTAGTGTGGGAAGCAGAAGCCCTTTGGTCCTAGAAGGAATGACCCCTGCTTTTTTTTTTTTTTTGTCATTTATACTGAAGACCACTTTCAGCGACCAGACTGTCAACTTTCCAGGAGTGAATTCCAAGGGCTCAAATAGAAAGCAAATGTAAGAATGATGAGGGAAACAAATATACAAAAGTGTTTGACACAATGGATGCATGTGTGGATTGTGATAAGAGTTGTAGGAACCCCCACTAAAATGATTCAATAATAAAGAAGAGGAATTGTATTAGGCAGATCTGCTGCAAAAGACCTCTTTAGAGTATTTAGAGTGTTACTTTGAGGATGAAGGTGTGCCTGACCCAAGCCATGGTATTTTCAATGGCCTCATATGCATGTGACAATTGAACATTGAATAAGGAAGACCTAATAAGAATGGATGCATTTGCATTGTGGTGCTGGCAAGGAATATTGACAGTACCGCTAAAAGAACCAACCGATCTGTCTTGAAAGAGGTGTGGCGAGAGAGCGCCTTAGAGGCACGAGTCTTACATGAGCTTCTGTCTTTGGACACACTGTCAGGAGAAACCTATCCCTAGAGAGGGACATCGTGTTTGGTAAAGCAGCAGGGAGAAGGGAAGGGAAGGTGTGTGAGTCCAGGTAGACTAGAGAAACAGATTCACAGACACGTCTATGAATATAAGGAAAAGGTTTATATACAAGAGGAATGGGACATTGAGAAAACATCCCAGCCCAGCCCAGTTCAAAGTCATAAGTCCAATATTAGCCCATATGCCTGATATCAGTCTGTAATGTCTCCTTCCGACTCATGAAGTCACGGGCCAGTGAGCGCAGAGTACCGGCGCTGGCAGGGGTCTCTCCACGGCTCCTCACTTCCAGGGCTCACGGTCCATCACAATCCAGCATCCAGTGGTGGCAGAAGCAACTCAGCACTAGCAGGGGTCTCCACGTGGCTTCTCCAGCTTCAGAGGTCTGCTTCCATCAGGGTAAGGCCATGTGGCTTCTCCTCCGGCTGTTCCAGCTCCTTGGATGCTGTCATCTTGTCTTGTCCATAGTTCGTTGTCTCGGAGCCTGACTCCCAACAACTGGGGAGATGGCTTCTCATCTCCATGAGGGAAATATCGTGAGATTTCCCAGAAGTCTCAGGAGAAAGAAAGCCATGCCCACACAGAGGCCTCATTGGCTACTCAATGGCTATCTCCAGGCTAGACTCCACCCCTACATCTCAATCATGAGACTTACATAAGCACATGACCACCACAGAAGGGCTTCAAGGAGCTAGATTGACACCATGACTACAACAATAGGCTTAAGAATTGGGGGGTAAAAATGAAGGATGGTGCAGGTCCAGGATGGTGTGGTTCATACTGTTGTACGTAGGTCACTATGTGTCAGAATCGACCAGATGGCACCTAACAAGAACACGTTTAAGGAGTTCCTGAATATGCTGGAGACTGTGTGAAACGATTTGAGGCACGTAATGAAAGACCCACTAACATGGAAAAGTAAACGAATGGAATTGAACATCTTAGCCGCACTGTTCAACAGGGAGCCACTTGATGTGCCTGAAAACCTACAACATGAAATGAGATGATTCCGCTGCAAAGCGAGGACAAGGTTCAACCCCTGTCCCCTGCTCAAGTTATATAAATGTCACAGAAGCCAGGATGCATTTCCCACTCTGGGAAGATGTGTGTAAATACGCATCTGCATTCACAGCAACTGAGTGCTGCGAACGGTTCTTTTAAAAAGTTATTTTTAGATCATTTTATAGGGTTCTCTTACAGCTCTTTTAACAGCCCATACCTCAATTGTATCAAGCACATTGGTACATGTGTTGCCATCATCATTTAGAAAACATTTCCTTTCTATTTGAGCCATTCGTATCAGCTCCTCTTTTTGCCTCCCGTCACTTTTGCACCCTTATGAACCCTTGATAAATTATAAATTATTATTATTTTTCACATCTTATACTATCTGCTGTCTCCCTTCACCCATGTTTCTGTTGTTTTTTTTCCCTTGGGGGGGTGTTTATATGTCTATCTTTGTGATTGGTTCTCCCTTTCTCCCCCCACCTTCCCCTTACCCTCATGGTATTGTTGCTCCCATTACTGTTCCAGTGGGTTCTATCTGTCCCAGATTCCGTGTCTTGAGAGCTCTTATCTGTAGCGGTGTACATGCTCTGATCTAGCCTGATTTGTAAGATAGAACCGGGGTCATGATAGTGGGGAAAGGAGACATTAAAGAACTAGAGGAATGTTGTGTGCTCTGTTGGTGCTATACTATATCCTAGCTGATTCGTGCCTTCCTGGTGACCCTTCTGTGAGGGGATGTCAACTGTCTACAGATGGGCTTTGGGTAGCCACTCCAACCCTCCTCATTTGCACTGAGATGATTGTTTTGAGTATGAGAAGTTCTTACCAAGACTTACCATCCCAGAGAGTCATCTGTGCTCCAGACTGACTGAAGCACACTTGGACAAAGTTAGTTGTGAGTAGCAATATTATCAACACCAGTTGACATCATATACCTCACCAGAGAAGCAGTTCCTTCATTACATTAGTAGTGAGTTCATGAAATATTTGACAAATATAGCAGGTGGATTTTTAAGTTGATAATTTTACATGGTCCTCAAATTATGTTATCCAAATGGTCCTGTTGGGGAAAAAAAATTCCCCCACGTCTGCACAAGGAGACATCTATTGTCATTCTCTTTGGTTTCCTGATTGCTGGAATCTGAGCTGTGAAGTCTTCTGGATGGAATGGGCTCTTGGTTTGTTGGGGAAATAGAAGGTATCTTGGGATAGGTTACGATTTCCTATGGAGACCCCAAACCAGCTCACAAGGCCATTAAAACAGCCAAATGAGAGAACCTATTTCTTTGGACTCGTGCGAGCCTCAGACACAGTTACAGCCTTCAACCAGTGATTCATTTGGGACACAGTTACAGCCTTCAACCAGTGATTCATTTGGGAAAGGAGTGAACTGAAGAATTAAAAGGGATTTCCTGCTGCAATGTTGTATTCGTTTGTATGTGTGGACATCAGTGTGCCCTCTCAAACCTAAAGAAAAGACAATGATTACTTTGGGGGGGATGTGTTTTAAAGCAACTACTCTTACCATGACCCAGAAATAGATCTTTTAGCTTTCTAATGAAATCACTTTTTTTTCAAATCTATAAACATGAAATTGGTTTTCCTGCTTGAGTGCCTGCCTCAAGGCATTGCTGAATTTCCTGGAGAAACTTATGCTAAGTGTAAAATGCTGAAAGAATCTCTGTTAGCTTCATCACAAAGGTTTTCTCTTACCCTGGATGAGAAAAGGTATCCATTTTTGCCCAATGAGATCATTTTTCAATATGATTAATATGTGTACATGTCTATCATCTATCTATCTATCATCATCATCATCAATCTATCTGTCTTAACATACTGAAAGTCTCTTAAACTTACCATTACTTTTGAGAAGTAAAGGGCAAATATATGTGCAATTAATTGAATATCTTACCACCTGGTGGAGGAATGAACAATGTCCCCGCCAACAGCAGCCTTCCCTTCAGCAGGCCGTTTGAAAATGATGGGCTAGTATGCGCGCTTCCTTGCTTGTGCCCTACCCGAGAGTAAACCCTTGGTCCAGGCTGGTTGTTGGTATGAGTTGCATGTGTTCTAAAACTCCCGCTATCAAGTTCCCTCCCTGCTTCAGAGTTGGCTGATTTAGAAGCAATTGCTCATTTATAAGTGGACATGCGAACACAATATCAAAAAGACTAGGGGAGAAAAACACATACACACTGTAGTAAAGAATCTATATACTAATTACTTCCTTTATAACAATGCAGCTTTTATTCACTGGAAAATCACAAATACGCACTGATATTTAGAAAACCGTGTCAGTTAAATTTGAACAAGAGGGTGGAACAGTTTAGGGTAAAAAGGGGAAGGAGGATGGATTCTGTTGACAGACTCGTTGATACACAGTCCACTCTGAAAGACTTCTCACTGGAAGAACCGTGACAGGAAGAATATGTAACAATATAATAGTTAACATATATATTTTAAATCCAGCTAATCCAACAGTATTTACCATGTTTCCCCCCCAAATAAGACAGAGTCTTATATTTTTCCTCAAGAAGACACTGTAGGGCTTATTTCCAGGGGCAGTTATTTTTTTTAAGTATGGTACAACAATCTACATTTATTCAAATATAGTTAAGTCCTCTTCTTTTGGAACATCATCATTACTCTCTAAACCCTGAATTCCATCCTGAATTCCTTATGACTCTATTTCCTTTAGGACCATTGGCCTTAATCTCTCATGTTGAGCAACAGAGCTCTCATTAAATGAGCAGCTCTTACCCATGTAACCTGCCCTGAGTGCATTGGTAACAGCACTGTCAGTGATTTTATCCCATGAATGCTATACTCAAATCACAATCTCTTGTGACCTAGTCTTCATCAAGCTTTTATGCTGATTTCTTGTTATTGTATTTTCAATGTGCTCGCTAATTTCCATGTACCAATGGTCTTTGAATGACTGGTTTATTGCAATATCAAGAGTCTGCAGATAGGTCATGATGAGTAGATGAGAAAGGCTGCCTGTCTTTGTCACTGCTGCTCGATGACGAAATGCATGGGTTGTGCAGATACGCTGCATAGCCACGCCCATCACTAGGTCTTATTTTCGGGCTAGGGCTTATATTGCGCAAATGCTTAGCAACTCTGCTAGGGCTTATTTTATGGGTAGGTCTTACTTTCAGGGAACACGGTGTGTGACATTGGAATTCGCTATTTGTGGAAACAGAATTTTCAAGATTTTACTAAGGCTAACATTAAATGTTTAGTTTAAAAATAATGAGATGATGCCCTTCCCCCTAAATGAAAAGAAACAGCTGCAAACATCTATTAATAATTGGGGTGTGGAATGTACAAAATATGTATTCAGGAAAGTTGCAAGTCATCAAAAACAAAATGAAATACAAACAGATAGATACATCTCATGCATTCATGAGCTGACATGGGTTGGTACTGGGCATTTATCTCGTCATATGTCTACCACGCTGGGAATGACAAATTGAAGGAGAATGGAGTCATCGTCAAACAGAACAATACAAGATCAATGCTGAAGTACAATACTGTCCATATTATTGAGGTACAATAATATCCATATGCCTAAGAGGAAGATCAAGTAGCACAACTATTTATACACTAACCACTCATGCCAAAGATGAGGAAATAAAGGAACCCTATCAACTTTTTCAGTCAGATTGATTGAACATGCATTTAAGATGCACTGATGATTAGTAGTGACTGGAATGTAAAAGTTGAAAAACAAAGAAAGATTGGTAGTTGAAAAATAGAGATCACAATACAGTTTTTCAAGACCAACCACTTACCTACGGCAAATACTCCTTAACATTCACGGTTCCTATATACGTGGACTTTTCTGGAAGGACTACATAGAAAGCAAGTCATCTGCATCTGTGGAAACAGATTTTGAAGGCCAATGGTAGAATGGGCCATCTATTGCTTATATGCAAATTTATGTTGAAGTTGAAGAAAATAAAAATAAGTAACTTTAGAGACCATCTGAAGAACATATTTGATGCACTGAAAGAACACATTTGATGCAAGACCAGTTGTAGGTGACACCAAGGGCTAGAAAGAAATGAAAGGTCAAGAAAAGACTATGAAAGTTGCTCTTGGATGTTGAGTAACTAAAATGAATGGGGGGATAAAAGGATGACATTAAAATTGAACGGGAGATTTCCAAAACAATAAAGTGCCGTGTAATCCTGGAGAAATATGCCAATACCCGGAATTAGAAAGTCAAAGGCATTTCTCAAACTGATTCAGGGGTGGGGGGTGGGGTGTGTGTGTGTGTGTGTGTGTGTGTGTGTGTGTGGAATCCAGCCTTGAGCTGCTGTGTGGAGGGATTCTATGGGGAAAATGAGCTCTGCAGGAAGCTTAAAAGAAGATTGGAGAAATATCTGGATTCATTTAAAAGAACGCAGAAACGATCAAACAGTATCATTAATATCACAGGCAAATGAAGTCTTGCTAAAGAGAATTCAAAAACGGTTGCAGCAGTAAATCAATACGGAACTATCAGACATGCAAGCTGGCTCCAAAAGAGGATTTAGAACAAAGACTACCACTGATAATGTCAGCTAGACCTTGGCTAAAAGTACAGAATAGGAGAAAGAAGTTTATCTGCACTTTCTTGACTTTGCCCAGGCATTCAACTTGGTGTATCCTAGTACATTAGGGATAGGTTGCAAAGAATGGGGATTTCCGAACATGTGTGTTCTTGCAGGGCTTGTGCAGCAGTGTTTTCCAAAGTTGATGGTGCCTCCGCCTCCAGGCTGGGTGGTGGTGGTGGGTGCTGGAATGAGTCAGGGGTGCTGCAAAAGCATATATTTACATTCTATCCCAGATTACTAGCTATAATCCAAAAGTTTTTAATCTCTAGGAGGACTCTGACTAGTGTTCTTTCTGAAAAAGGGGTTGTACATCAAATAAGTTTGGGATCCTATGCGAACAGAGGCTGAGAAGCAGCAGGTCTCACAGCACAAGAGAAAACTTCCTGGTTTCAGATCAGGACGTGTGGATTGGGGTTTTATCCTTTCACTATCCTTGTTCAACTGTATTCTGTGCAAGTCAGCGGCGAAGCTGGCAGATATGAAGAAGAATGCAGCAGCCTGCAGCTGGCATACTCTTGCTGCTTGGCATGGAAGACTTGTCGCACTTTCTAATAAAGATCAAAGACTACTG
>PVJH01039197.1:0-16572 GCA_004026705.1 Nesogale talazaci
ATTTTAGACTGGTATCAGGCATATGGACTAATATCAGACTTATGATTTGAACTGGACTGGGTTGGGATGTTTTCTTAATGTTCTATTCCTCTTGCATATAAACCGTACCCTTATATCTATATGCATGTCTATGGATTTGTTTCTCTAGTATACCCAGACTGAAATAATATCATATCAATATCTGTACAAAGATCTATTTCCCTACCATTATATATAAATATATCTGCATATGTATGTGTCTGTATTTAGATCTCTGTAAATACTCATCTGTCTCCTAGTTATTTCCTCTATTTCCTCTTAATGTCCTCTTGTCCCACTATCATCTTCTACCTTTATTCAGCTTTCATGAATTCGTCTTAGCTACATTGCACTTGATTAAGCCCCACCAGCCATCATTTTAGATCACTTGTTGTACCCTTGTCCCTGGGTTTGTTGACACATACCCCCTTTCTTTCCCATGCTTCCCCCTCTCCTGTGTCTCCCTGGAACTGCCGGTCTGGTTTTTACTCCTCTGGATTGTTTATCCTGCCTATCTTATCTAGATAAACATGCAAAACAATAATAGGCACAAAAACAAAACAAGAAAAAGAAAAGTCTATAAATAGTTCCAGGTCTGTTTGTTGATCTTTATGAGTGTCTTCTGGTTGAGTCTAATAGGGTGCCAAGCCCTGGCCCCAAAGTCTATTTTTTTAAATTCCTCTGGGACTTCATTGCTTTGCTCCCCTTGCTCCTCTGATGCACACCCTTTGTGTTTCACCTTGTTGTGGTGGGGTCAAAGCAGGCATAATTCCTGTGCTGTATCTGCTATGGATGTCAGTGTCTCATGGTGGGGATGGCTCTCTGGTCCTCTCTGTGCATTGGCTACTCCAAGCGAGAATATGGTCCTCAGGGCTTAGAGGGCCGCAATGTGTTTCACTTTCTTTTTCTCTTCTTCCCTCTTAGTTTGCTTCTATGTTCCCTGATCAGATATGCCCCTCTCCCTGAACTGTAGCTTCAGGGCTGTCCTCTGTGATGCATTCTTCTGGGGGTTGGGGGAGTGTGGTGGGCACATAACTGAGATTGGGACCAGCCCTGCAGACCTCTCTATTGGTTCGCTTCTTCATACCAGTATGTTGTATTCCCGTCTTGGCACACTGTGGTATAGCTGAACTTTTAATGTAACATACATCTCAGTTTATTCAGGAGAGTTCTATTTTACCTGCGTAGACCTGGAGAAATTACTAACACTTCCCAGGAGCCCTGATGGTGCCGTGAATACTTATTTGGTCACAAGATCATCAGTTCAAAACCACCACCAGCCATTGTTTAGGGGGGAGGTGAGACTTTCTATACCACTAAAGGGCCATAGTCTCAAAAACCACAGGAGCAGTTCTCCCTGCCCTATTAGGTCGCAATGTGTCAGAATTGACTCCATGGAAGCAAATTTGGTTGTTTTTTGATGTTCTGCTCTGCTCTCTTTTCATTCTAAAGGTGCCCTGGTCATCTGGTTGGTTAACAGTGAGCTGCTAACTGCAAAATCAGTCCCTCTCTGGGAGAAGGGATGAGACTGCCTACTGCATCAAGGATTTACAGCCAAGAAAACTCAGCAGGCTGTTTCAATGTGTGCTAAAGGTTCAAATCGACTTGATGGAAGTAGGACTGGTTTGCAGGTTCATCCTAAAGCCTGTTCCAATGTAGATGACAAATTTACATAGTCATCCTTCCTTTATATGCAGTTATATTCATTACTTATGTACAAGTATTCTTACAGTGTTTCTTCCTGCAAATACAAGTAAATGAATGTACATTTCTCTTTTTTTAATCATTTTATTAGGGGCTCGTACAACTTTTTTTTTTCAATGATTTTATTGGGGGCTCTTACAGCTCTTATAACATTCAATACATCATTTGTATCAAACATATTTTGCACATGTTGCCATATTCATTTCCAAATATTTCCTACGTGAGCCCTTGGTATAAACAACTCTTTCCCCCTCCTTTTAAAAAATAAATCATTTTATTTGTTTTTGTTTTTTTGTTTTGTTTTGTTTTTTGGGCATTACTGTCCTTTGGTGGTGGGAGTAGGAGGCCCCAGCCTTTGCTACTGTGGAGCCGCTGGTGGAATTGAACCTCCATCCCAGTGGGCCACAGTCCCACGCACACAACTACACCACCAGAGATCAGCCCTAAATCATTTTATTAGGGGCACATACAACTCCCATCATGAACCATACATACATCAATTGTATACAGACCACATTTACACACTTGTTGCCATCATCACCCTCAAAACATCCTCCCGCCACTTAGGCTCCCAGTACCATATTTCCCCATATTTCCCTCCTCTTCCCTCCCCTCTCCCATGAACCCTTAATAGTTTACAAATTGTTATTACTTTTTCATATCATGCTGTCCAATATGTCCCTTCACTCACTTCCCTGTTAGCCATACCCCAGAGAGGAGGTTATATGTAGGTCCATGAAATTTGTTCCCCCTTTCTATTCCACCCTCCCTCTACCCTCCTGGTATCACCACTCCCACACTAGTTCTGAGGGATCATCTATCCTAAATTCCCCATCTTTTGGACTTCAGGAATGTACATTTCTTAACTCTTGCTGTGAAGATTGTGCCATCTGCATATCACAAGTTGGTAATGTTTTCCTCCAATGATATCTCCAAATTCCTGTGCATATAATCTAGTTTATTTGCTTAGGATACAGACTGAATAAGAATGGGGAAAGAATATAATCCTGACATACATCTTTCCTGCTTTTAAGCCATGCAGTTCTCCCTTGCTCTGTTGGCACAATAGTCTTTTGATGTGTGTAGAAGTTCCTCATGTGCATAGTGAAGTGTTTAGGAATTGCTATTCTTCTTAAATCTATCCCTAGTTTGTTATGTCCCACTTAAGTGGAACACTTGGCATAGTCAATAAAACACAAGTCAACTTCTTTCTAGCCTTCTCTTCTTTCAGCCAAGACCCATCTGATATCAGCCACTACATGTGTTGTTCCGTGACGTCTTCTGAATCAAGCTTGAGCCTCTGACATCTCCCTGTTGATGTACTGCCGCAAACTTTGTTGGATAATCTTCAGTAGAATTTTACTTTCATGTGACATTAGTCAAGTCACCCTATCGTTTGAACATTCTGTCAGGTCCTCTTTCTTTGGAATAGGTACAAAATGAGTCTCTTCTAGTTACTGTCTGTCTTCTACTCAAAGAACCGTTTTCCGAATTTCCCGGCAAAATCTAGTGGCTTCTTTCTTTTCTCTGTTTTGCTAGTGACTGTTTTCAATGCTTCATCGGCTTGTTGAAACATTTCAATTGGTGTTTCATTAATGCCTGAAGCCTCATTTTTGACTAATGTTCTCAATGCAGCTTAGACTTCTTCCTGAAGTGTCACTGGCTCTTGCGCATAGGCTACCTCCTGAAGTGTTGAAATGTTGACTCGTTCTTTTTGATACAGTAACAATGTATTCTTTCCATTTTGCGGGTGCTTCCTGCATCATTTAATGTTTTGCCTGTAGAATCTTTCAATATTGCAACTCAAGGATTGAATATTTTCTTGAATCTTTTCAGTTTAAGATATGCTGAGCATGTTTTTCCTTTGGTTTCCTCCCCCTCCTCCACCTTTGGTTTTCTAACACTAGGTTTTTTCACATTACATTTTAACATTTGACTGTCTTCTCAAGTGCCCTTTGAAATTTTCTGTTCAGCTCCTTGACTTTATCACTTCTTCCATCATTGCCTTAATTACTTTAAATTAAGAGAAAATTACAGACTCTCTTCTGACATGCACTGTGATCTTTTATTTATTTCTTGCCTTTTTAATAACATTGTGCTTTCTTTGAGAATGTTTTTCTTGATGCCCTCTTGTAGCTCATCAGGTCTTCCGTCATTAGTGTTCAAGGCATTAAATATGTTCTTGAGATGGTCTCAAAATTCAGGTGGGATAGACTCCAGGTCATATTTTGGTTCTGATCAACTTATTTGAATTTTTTCAATCTTGTCCTGAACTTACACATGAACAATTGATGCTCTGTTCCATGGTCAGCCCTTGGCCTGGTCTTAGCTGCTGATACTAAGTTTCCCTATTGCCTCTTCTCACAGATGTAGTCCATTTGATTTGTCATCAATTTTACTTCCTCCACTCTGATTCCTAGGTTTCATAGGAATAATGGGTATATATTAGCAATTACTTAGTTTCCTTTACTGTGACTCTTCCATTTTAAGAATCCTTAGTTGCCATGTATATTATACATCCGTTCCTAATTGCATTATCATTATTCAGTTATGTAAATATGTAAATTCAAGGTTCATTGTTGTTCTGTGCTGTCGAGTAGCTACTGAATTACAGTAACCCTTTGTACAATACAACAAAACGGTACCCAAACCTGTTCCATCTTCACAATTGTAATGGTCGAGCTCATTACTGCAGCCATTTGCCAATCCATTTCATTGGGAGTATTCTTTTTTAGTGAGCAAGAATGATATCCTTCCAGACGCGGGTCCTTCCTGATAACATTCAAAGTTTGGGAGACAAAGGCTTTGTTCTTCCAATGGTCCCTGGTGTTTGCAATATTCTTCCCTAACACTGTAAGTCAAATGCACCAGTTCCTACCTGGTCTTCTTTGTAGTCCAGCCTTTACAGGCATGTAAATCCATTACTATTGAGTTGCATTCGGACTCAGAGTGACCTTGTAGGACTGAGTAGAATTAGCCCTTTAAGTGTCTGGGTTTGTAAACCTTCATAAAAGAGCTCACCTCTCTTGCACAGAGTGACTGGTAATTTCAAAGGGCTGACCTTTTAGTTAGCAGCCCAAGGTGTAACATACTACACCAGGAGACTGAAAATACCATGACTCAGGCTTTACTCTTTAACACTTGGAAGAAGTGTGCAGCCAATTTGTACAGAGCACTAAATGGGTTTGTTTCTTGACTGCTGCCTTCATGGGTGTTAATTGTGGGTCTAAGTAAAATGAAATCCATGACTCAATCATCTTCTCCATGATTTATGACATTGTCTATTGACCCAATTGTGAGAATTTTTTTTCCTGTCCCTGCAATTACAATTGTGTTAGTCTGGGTAGACTAGAGAAACAAATTCATAGAGTCTCATGATGTATAAGAAAGAGGTTTATGGGGCTGATCCCTGTTGGCGTAAGTGGTTGAGTGCGGGACTGCGACCTGCGGACTTGGCCCTTCAAATTTAGCGGCGGCTCTCAGGAACAGTACCAGGTAGCACCCACGACCACCAGAGGCAGTGGTGGCGCCCCCCCCCCCAAATATATACAAGAACAATTGAATATTGAGAAAAGGTCCCAGATCAAGTCCATAAGTCCAATATTAGTCCATATTCCTGATGCCAATCTATAAAGTCCTCTTCAGACTCACAAAACATATGCAATGATGCCTGAATGTAAGATGATCATAGGCCAGTGGATAGGAAGTCTTGTGGATCCAATGGTGTAAGCATCTTAATGCCGACAGGAGACTATATTTTTGACCCATTGCCAACAAGCTGATTTTGATTCATAGAGACCCTTTAGGGCAGTGTAGAACTTCTTTAGAGGGTTTTGTGATTGTTAAATGATTTAATGTCCACTAGACATTAAACTGGCTGGGAGTGGAGTCAAACCTGTCAATCATGTCAGAGCCAGATGCTGTGTTCTTGGAGGGTATGACCTTCTCATAAGAAGAACCTGGGCCCTCCCCATCTTGTCACATGTGGGACCCAATACTGCCTCCCTCCTATTGCATGTGTGTCCCTAATTTGTCCCCCTCATTGTTGTATTGCCTATAGCACAATCCTTTCCTGTGAGGATGTCCTTGCCTGTAATTAGGGGGCTTGCACATCCCTAAAAGATATCTAAGCCGTGGTCAACAATAAGGAGCTCTCTCTTGGTTGCCCCTGCTCCCCCAACTCCTTTCCCATGCCTCCCTCTCTTCCCTGTTCCCTCTTCCCATGTCTTCTCCCCCTCCTGCCCTCTCTGTCTCTTGCCATGTGGACCACCAAGCATGGCGGAGGTGAGCATGCTACTATAAAATGTGTCTGACTCCACTATTTCTCTCTCTCATATTTTCTGTGACTTTACAATAATCTTTACTTATTATCGCTGTACAGTTGCTCCTACCAGACCCATGATGATATGTTAGGGGTTGGCTTCTTTGACATCTAAATATTAATGAGGCAGGATTTTTCCTGGTGTTATTATATACCACAGAATAGTTATGACTCATAGCAACTCTGTGTACAACAGAAACACTGCCTAGTCCTGTGCATCCCGCAATCATTATGTTTGTCTATTGTTGCTGCAAGGGTGTCAATCTATCTCCTGAGTGTCTTCTTTTTTAAAATGCATCTATGCAAGGTCAAACAGTCAATGATGAACTCTAAAGCAGTGGTTTTCAACCTTCCTGATTCCACCACCCTTTAATACAATTCCTCATGTGGTGGTGACCCACCAATCATAAAATTATTTTCACTGCTACTTCATAACTGTAATTTTGCTACTGTGGCAAATCTGGCAAACCCTATGAAATGGTTTTTCTATCCCCACCCCCCAAGGGGTCATGGCCCACAGGTTGAGAAACACTGCTCTAAAGGAAAGATGGGAATGTAAGGGGCACACCACCTACCTAAAGCAACAGAGACTGAAGTAGAAAACTTTAACATACACATAGCTGAGGAAGAAATTGATCACATTATTTAAAAACTATCAACAATAGGGCTGAGCCCCGGTGGCATAGTAGTTGTGCACGGGACTGCAGCCCACTGGGACGGAGGTTCAATTCCAGCAGTGGGGCTGGACCTCCTACTCCCACCACCGGAGAGCAGTGATGCCAAAAAAAAAAATATATCAATAGCAACAAAGTCTGGGCCATTTCATGATGCTCACCTTCCCAACACGATTGTTGAAGACAAATGTGTGCATAAGCAAAAGTGGTGAAGAAAGCTGATGGTGCCTGACTATCAAAGGATATAGGATCTGGGATTTTAAAGGCTTGAAGGTGAAAAGGGGCCCATCTAGCTCAGAAACAACAAAGCCCACATGGAAGAAGCATACCAGCCTGTGTGATCGTGAGGTGTCGAAGGAATCAGGTATCAGGCATCAAAGAACAAAAAAATCATATCATTGTGAATGAGCGGGAGTGCAGAATGGAGACCTGAAGCGTGTCTGTAGGCATCTGGACATTTCCTTAGAAGGGTACTAGGGAGGAGACAAGCCAGTCAGGGTGAAGTGCTGCAACGATGAAACATACAACTTTCCTTTAGTTCCTCAATGTTTTCTCCCCCCCACTATCATTATCCCAATTCTACCTCACAAATCCAGCTAGACCAGAGGATGTACACTGGTGCAGATAAGAACTGGGTGGTGTGTGTGTCTATGGGAAATACATGGAATCCAGGACAGATGAACCCCTTAGGATAAGTGGTGAGTGTACCGATACCAGGAGGATAAAGGGAAGATGGTATAGAAAGGGGGAACCGATTACAAGAACCTACATATAACCCCTCCCTGGCAGATGGATAACAAAAAAGTGGATGAAGGGAGACACTAGACGGTGTAAGACATGACAAATAAATAATAATGTATAAATTACCAAGGGTTCATGACGGGGGTCTCAGGAAGGGAGGGGAAAATGAGTTGCTGTTACCAAGGGCTCAAGTAGAAAGCAAATGTTTTGAGAATGATGATGGCAACAAATGTACTTGACCCAATGGATGGATGTGTGGATTATGATGAGTTGTACGAGCCCCCAATAAAATGATTTTTTAATTCTTAAAAAAAATACCAAGTACTCTGGTGGCATGATGGTTACACATCAGACTGCAATTCACAAAGTCAGCCCATCAAAACCACCATCAACTCCTTGGGAGAAGGGTGGGGTGTTCAGACTTTACTGTATCAGAAATTCACAGGGGCAGTTTGACCCTGTCCCATACAATTTTTATGAGTCTGCTATGAAATTTTAAAATATCAGCAAAATGTCAGTGTACAAGGTAAACATTCAACAATGTTAAGTTGAATTCCTTTGTACTAACAAAGGGAGCTCTAAAAAGGAAATTTTTAAAAGAGCAATTACCATAGCTATCCAAAGATTAAATACTTAAGAATAAATGTAATTAGTGAAACACAAATATGGTACGAAGAAAACTGTAATTCATTACTATAATAAACTCAAAGAGCTGTATTTCTACATAAATGGAAGGCCATATTATGCTGGTGGCCTACTGGTTAAATGTTGGGCTGCTAACCACAAGGTCAGCAATTCAAAACCACCAGCCAACTCCTCAGGAAAAAGATGGGGATTTCTAATCCCATAAAGAGTTATAGTCTTGGGCTGAGCCCCGGTGGCGTAAGTGGTTGTGTGCAGGACTGCAGCCCGTGGGCTTGGCTGTTCAAATCCAGCAGCGGCTCTCAGGAGCGGCACTGGGTAGCACCCACGACCACCAGAGGCAGTGATGCCCACAAAAAACAAAACAAAACAAAGAGTTATAGTCTCGAGGGGTAAGGTGGGGGAAAGGAGGTGGTGTTGACCAACCCAGGGGCAAGGGAAAAACAAGTGGTCCAAAATCAGTGTCAAGGAAAGTGTGAGAGGCCTAGTAGGGATTGATCAAAGGAAATGTAGATCTACATACATATACATTTATAGGTTTATTATTAAGGCAGCAGATGGACATTGGGCCTCCACTCAAGTACTTCCTCAATGCAAGAACTTTGTTCTATTAAATTGGCATTCCATGATGCCCATCTTTCTGATATGAGCACTGAAGACAAATGTGTGCATAAGCAAATGTGGTGAAGAAAACTGATGGTGCCCAGCTATCAAAAGATATGGAGTCCTAAAGGCTTGAAGGTCAACAAGCAGCCATCTATCTCAGAAGCAACAAAGCCCACATGGAAGAAGCACACCAGCCTATGTGAACACAAGGCACCAAAGGGATCGGGTATCAGGCATCAAAGAACTAAAAATTATATCATTAGGGCTGAGCCCCAGTGGCGTAGTGGTTGTGCGCGGGGCTGCGGCCCACTGACACAGGGGTTCAATTCCAGCAGTGGGGCTGGGCCTCCTACTCTCACTGCCGGAGAGCAGTGATGCCCCCCCCCAAAAAAAACAAAAAAAAATTATATCATTATAAATGAGGGGGAGTACAGAGTGGGGACCCAAAGTCCATTTGTAGGTAATGGAACATCCCCTTACAGAAAGGTTGTGGGGAGGAGACAAGACAGTCAGGATGCAGTATAGCATTGATAAAACATACAACTTTTCTCTAGTTTGTCAATGCTCCCCTCCTCCCCCATCATGATCCCAATTCTACCTTTCAAATTCAGCTAGACCAGGGTATATACATTGGTTCAGATAGGAACCAGAAACATAGTGAATCCAGGACTGATGATCCCATCATATATGAGGGGTAGACAAATAAACAAACCCAGAATTGTGCTGCATGGAGCATAGCTTTTGTAGTATGCATTTTCAATGTGCATCTCGCTCTGAGTTTAGGGCACCCAGTGGCATTGCTTGGGATGTTTTTCTCTGGTCACAGTGAATTTTTCCTAAAACCAGTTTCACTCAAACCTCGTTTTTTGTGATGGTCAATTTAAGACACCAGTATAAGGCTGTGAAAATTGTTTCCTGCTTGGGGAAAAATACCGTAAAAACTGTAGTGATGTTGAACACACCTTATAAGGACAGCATTATAGGAAAAACTCAAATGTCCAAGTGATTTTCTCATTTCAAAAAAGGTGGCATGTCAATTGATGACTAGCATCATTCTGACTGTCCAGCAACTTCCCATATGGATGAAAATGTTGACTCCTAATGCATTGAGAACAGCGGTTCTCCACCTGTGGGTTGCACAGGTCAAATGACCCTTTCACAGCAGTCTCCTAAGAACATTGGAAAGCACATATTTCCAGTGGTCTTAGGAACCAAGACAACACTCCTTTATTCATCTCCTAGTAGGTCGGCTCACATACAAGTACACCCATATACAAGTACATGGAATGAACACTGTTATCCATGCTTCAAAACAAAATTTCATTTATTTGTAATTAGAAATAAATATTTCACCATATATAATTACATAATGCTTTTTGGTTAATCACTATGCTTTAATTATGTCAATTTGTAACAATGAAAATACATCCTGCATATCAGATATCTCCTTATGATTCATAACAGTAGCAAAATTACAGTTATGAAGTAGCAACAAAAATAATTTTATTGTTGGGGGTCACCACAACATGAGGGGCTGTACTAAAGGATGGCGGCATTAGGGAGGTTGAGAACCAATGATTTAGAGTACTGTATATACTCAAGTATAAGTTGAGGTACCTAATTTTACCACAAAAAGCTGGATGACTTTTTCAACATAAAAAATGGGCTGAAAAATCTTGGCTTATACTTAAGTCTATATGATATGTTCCACCAGATCATAGAAATCAAGCTTTCTATTTAGGTGTTCTAAAAGGTTTGAATAACAGTGTGCAACAAAAAAGGGACTGATTTTGCCACTAGGACAATAAACCTGCTCACGCAGCCATCTCAGTGTACCAATTTTTGGCAAAAACAGTGTGCCTCTCTAGCCCCATGCACCTTACCCTCCCAACCTCACTCTGTGTGACTTCTTTTTGTTTTTGCAAATGAAGAGGGACATGAAAAGGCAGAAATTTGAGGACATAGAAGAGGTAAAGGGGGGGGGGAAGGTAGGTGCTGCCCTCCATCCAAACAGATGAATATAAAGAAATGTTTTCAAGAATGGAATCACAAAGTTGACAAATGTATTCAGTATAAAGAAGAGTACTTTGAAGGTGATAAAATTGTTTTGTTTAAAAAAATTCTGGTTTTTTTTTAGTCCTCCCTCATATGCATAAACAAACTCAGGCTGAATGAAAGACATATGTAAAACCTAGAACTGTAAAGCTTGTCCATGAAAAAATAGAGACAAATTTACTGACCTGTGTTAGAGTGTGTTCCCCAGAGAAACAAAATTCATGACATTACATTGGTATATAAATACTGGGGTTTATATCAAGAAAAAGTGGCTCAGACAGTTGTAGAAGCAAGCCTATGGGTCAGAGCTGGTGACTTTTCCGTACCTGTGCAGCCGCTGGGACCAACACACCGAAAATCAGGAAGACAAAGAATACAAATGACAAGTTGGTGGATGTTGGCAGATCACTGGCCGATGAAGGAGATAGTCATTGGTAGTCTTGGTTAGCAAAAATTGGAGGCAAGAAAAGATATTGTGAGGTTTTCAATAAAAGCAATAGGCAAATACTGTCCTGAGTAGATGCTTGGCTAGACATGCAGACTGAATAGGTGTGGGAAGGAGAATAGGAGTTTATCCACAAATATAGAGAGATTTGATAGAGAATATTTGCATATGTTCATTTACTTTGCTGCCAATATATCCATGAATGTGGTAAAGCATATTGGTAGTTAATGAAAACTTCTTTTAAAAAAAACTTAGATATCCACCTTAAGAGAATGAATTGCTAGACCTGGAAGCTCAAGACCATAATCTTGGGGGATGTCAAGGTCAACTGGCATAACATAACTCACAAAGACCAAAATTCTACATCCAATTTTGGTGAGTATTGACTGAAGTCTTATCTTAACAGTTTGTCAGAAGCCATCTAAGATGCAAAACAGGCTTTTGCCCATCTGTAGGGAGAAAAGTGATGAAAATCAAAACAAATAGAAACAATTAGTGAAGTGGACTAATGGAGCACATAAGCATCAGTCTTAACAACCATGAGACCAGAAGAAACTAGAGAGTACTATTTTTTTTTGGGGGGGGGGGCATCACTGCTCTCTGGCGGTGGGAGTAGGAGGCCCAGCCCCACTGCTGGAATTGAACCTCCGTCCCAGTGGGCCGCAGTCCCACGCACAACCACTACGCCACTGGGGCTCAATCCTTAGAGAGTACTATTATAAACTTTTCTACAGAAGATCAAATTAACAGGTCTTGAATAGAATGAAAGAAAAGTATAGGTCAAAACCCCAAAGCCTAGAAATGACCAGGTTGAAGAGAGATTGCAAGTATTTGGTCCTTTGTCATCCGGAAGGTGAAGAACAGAAATCATTCTTTGTTAGGATAGTTGACCATTTAAGATTAAAAAAAAAACCACCTCAGGACAAAGTACAGATGGTTAGGAAATAGGAAACATAGAGAAACTTGGATAAGTAAAGATACAGGGAAGATTGTAAAGAGTGCATGAATTGTTGAACGTAAACCTGATCTGTTCTATAAACTTTCAGCTAGTGCCTAGCAACAGCAACAAAAAAATCAATAGCCATAGAAGCAGCAATCGAGAGATCAAATGAACAGCTAATCAAAAGTCTTGTTGCTTTGGACAAACCTGCTGCAAATGATCTCTTTAAAATTTTAAAAGCAAAGATGTTATTTTGATTACTAAAGGCTGCCTGACCCAACTCATGCTCTGTTCAATGGTTTCGCATGCACTGCAAAAGCAGAACGATGAAAAGGGAAGACAGAAGAACTGATTTACTCAAATTGTGGCCTTGGTTAAAAAAAAACAACAAAAACTTAATTTACAGTGGCATGCCAGAAGGAACAGAGGTAAAATGCTCCTTAGCAGTAAGGGCAAGTACACTTCAGCTCATTGACTTTGTACACATTACAAAAGACTAATCACTGGGAAAGTACAGGGGTTGGTAAAGTAGAGAGTAAGGCAAATCAAGATAAACCCTCAACAAATTGGACTGGTACAAGAACCACCACACTGGACTGAGCCCCAGTGGTGCAGTGGTTGTGCTTGGGACTATGGCCCACTGGAATGGAAATTCAATTCCAGCAGCTGCTCCACAGGAGCAAAGGCTGGGCCTCCTACTCCCATCACCAGAGGGCAGTGATGCCCCCCCCAAAAAAGAACCACCACACTGACTTCAAAAATACCAATGATTGTAAAGATCATGCAAGACCCAGAAATACTTCGTTCTGTTATTTATAAAGTAACTGTCTTAGACAGAGCTCTGTAGAGAAGCAAAACGAGTGAAACTTAGATATATGTATATATATGTATATATATATCAGATATATGTATGTGTGTATGTATGTACATAAGCTTAGAACACTTCATTATACTCCTGCGGAACTTGTATGTGGTTCAAGAGGCAGCTGTATAAACAGAACAAGGGAATGCTGCATGGTTAAAAATCAGGAAAGGTGTGCATCAGGATTGTATCCTACCACCATATTTAGTCAATCTGTATGCAGAGCAAGTCATCAGGGAAGCTGAAGTACATGAAGGAGAATGCAGCACCAGGATTTGAGGAAGGCCGTCACAGCCCGAGGTCTGCAGATGATACAACTTTACTTGCTGGAATTGAAGTGGACTTGAAGCACTTGCAGAGGAAGCTCAATGCAGTATTGATTGCAACTCAAGAAGACCCAAATCCTCACATTTGTACCAATAGGTAACGTCATTATAAATGGAAAAAAGATGGAAGTTATTAAGGATTTTTGTCTTGCTTGGAACCATAATCAGTGCTCATGAAAGCAGCAGTCAAGAGGTCAAAAGGTGAGATGCCTTGGGTAAATCTGCTGCACGAGACCTCTTTGGAGAATTGAGGACTAAGGCACACCTGGCCCAATTGCCTCCTATGCACGTGAAAGTTGGACACTGAGGAAGAGTAAAGAATAGATGTGTTTGAATTGCAGAGTGTGTTAGTCTGGGTAGACTAGAGAAACAAATTCATGGAGACACTCCTAAGTGTCTAAGGGAGAAGTTTATATGTAAGAGGAAATGAACATTGAGAAACTATCCCAGCCCAGTCCGGATCAAGTCCATAAGTCCGATATTAGTCCATATGTCCGACAGCAATCTATAATGTCCTCTTCAGACTCACAAAACCCATGCACTGATGCTGTATGTACAAGATCACAGGGCCGTGGGCAGGAAGTCTTTGGATCCAGTGGTGTCATAAGAATCTCAGCACTCACAGGGGTCTCCATGTGGCTACTCCAGTTCCCAGGGCTACATCAAAGTAGATTAAAATGACCAGATTTTAAGCAGGACACCATTGACCAGGGGGTGGGCGTGGGCGTCCTTGATAAAAAAAAAATATTGGCCTATATGGAGCAACAAAAATTTTCATAGAATGCAAAAACAGTATTGTAATATATTTAATTTTAATACACTGCAGGATGTTGTTAAATTGTTAAAAAGCAGGATGTCTGGTCACTTTAGAGTAGATCCCTGTGGCTTCTCCTCAGGGATGTCTCGCAGGACGTGAGCCTTGTCAGTAGAGAGTCTGCAAGGGAGTGAACTCCTGCCTCCAAGAAGGAAATTACCAGGTTTCCCAGAATTCTCAGAAAAAGGTAATGTCCACACAGAGGTCTCATTGGCTCTGATGTGATTGACAGGGTAGACTCCACCTCTAAGGCTTAAGCCTTAAATTGACAATTATATAACTACCACATGGTGCTAGAGGAGAATATTGAAATTACCATGGATTACTAAAAGGACAAAGTAATCTGTGTTAGAAGAAGTATGGCCAGAGTGCTCCTGAGAGGCAAGGATGACACCATTTAGCCTTACATACTTTTGGACATTTTGTCAGGAGAAACTGACCCCTGGAGAAGGCTATCAAGGCCATCAACTCTGGTAAAGTCGAGGGGCAGGACAAAAAGAGGACGGTCCTCAAGGAGATGGATAGACGCAGTGGCTGCAGCAATGGGCTCAAGCATAGGAACAATTGTGAAGATAACACAGGCCTGGAGTGCTTTGTTCTGTTGTGCCTAATGTCACTAGGGGTCTGAATCAACTTGATGGCACCTCACAACAACAACTATAACAACAACCACTGATTTGCTTCTCTGGAAGGCAGGGCATATAGCTATAGGTGATATAGAGATAGGTAGATAGATGAAAATAGGTTACCCAATTATAGAACCAACTCCCACGTCTAAATCCACGCAGATTCCAGGTCTGTGGGTCAGCCTGAAAGCTTCTCTTGACTCTCGTAGCTGCAGGGGCTACGGAATCTGCGGCAGGATGGTGGCAGTTAATCCAAGGTCAGCTCAGACTTGGAGCTGCAGAAATCAATGAATCCAATTTTGGCAGGTCAGACGGCAGGCTATTGAGGACCCCTGGTTGGATATCGGTTACATCTTGGCCTGCTAACTGCAAGATCACTAGTCATTTTGCAGGAGAAAGAGTTACAGTCTTTCTATTCCCGAAAGAGTTATAGTCTTGGAAACTCACAGAGGTAGTTCAACCCTGGTCCATATAGTCACTATGTGTTGGCACCAACACATCGCATTGGGTAAATCTGCCTAAGACCTCTTTAGAGTATTGAAAGCAGACTGTTACTCTTAGAACTAAGCTGCACCTGACCAAACCCATGCATTTTCAATGGCCCCTCATGCAAGTTGGACATTGAATCAGGAAGACCAAATGGAAATGAGTGTATTTGAATAAGAGTGGTGGCAAAGAATAGTGAAAGTACCATGGGTTGGCAGGAAAGAAACAGATCTGTCTTGGAAGAGGAATAGCCAGAATTCTCTTTAGAGGCAAGGATGGTGAGTGAGACTTCCTCTGAGGTCTTTGGACATGTTTTCAGGAGAGACCAGTCCCTGGGGAAGGACATCATGCTTGGTAAACTAGCTGGGCAGTGAAAAAAGAGGAAGACCTAGAACAAGATTATTTGATAGAATGACTGTATGGTCGGGCTCAAACAAAAGAACAAATATTGGGGAGCTAGTCATAAGGTCAGTGAGCAGACCTAGAATTATGTATGGATTTCCCCCCCTCAATCTCTGTGTGTGTGTTCATTCTTCCTGTTTTGTCCATCTATGTGAGATAGGCATGAGAAACAAGCCTGAGGAGAAAACAATGGAACTGACAGCTCTGAGGCGCCTGAGGTGGAGGAGGAAACAGGGACAAGACAGCAGTGAGCAAACAATGCCATGGACAGGGAAACAACTGGGGAATTAAAATCAAAGACAAGAAGGTCACAGGGACCCTAATGGTGTCAGATCAATAGTAATCTAGCTGAGGGGAGTGTAATCTAGCTGAGAGACAAATGAAGGGTGAGCATGAGGGCAGGAGGAAGGTAAAAGAAAAGGAAAGATCTCAGAAGCAAAATAGGTAGAAACATAGCTGTGCATATATATAAATATAGCAATTCAAAAAATAGAGGTATTGGCCTGTGTACATATATTTATATGGCATTATATTGAGGAAGTAGGTGGACATTGGGCCACCACTCAAGCCCTCCCTCAACACAAACACACTTTGTTCTATTAACCTGGCATTTTGTGATGCTCACCTGCCCGACATGATTGCTGAAGACAAAATGGGTGCATCAGTGTGTTAGTCCGGATAGACTAGAGGAACAAATTTCAGAGACACATATATAGGTATAAGGAAAGGGTTTATATACAAAAGAAATGTGACACCAAGAAGACAACCCAATCCAGTCCAGTGCAAAGTCATAAGTCCAATATTAACACATATGCCCGAAGTCAGTCTATAAAGTCTGCTTCCGACTCAGGAAGTCACAGGTCAGTGGGTGCAGAATTCTGGCACTGGCAGGGGTCTCCCCATGGCTCCT
>PVJH01039198.1:0-16583 GCA_004026705.1 Nesogale talazaci
GGTATCAGGAGAGGCCAGCCCCTGGAAAAGGACATCACGCTCGGTGAAATCGAAAGACAAGGGTAACGAAGAAGACCCCTGGCCAGATGGCTGCAACTGTTTGCTCAAACAGAATCATAACTGTGAGCATGACTGGAGGGTATTTCGTCTGTTGTCCCCTGTATCGCAGGGCGGACTCAGAGTCAACCAACAACCGCAGATAACCCAGACTCAGCAATGAGAGACACACATTGCCTCCAGTTACAAGTTCCAGAGAAATGGAACAACAATCCATATTAAAATAAGACCTTTTTGAACCGAAGCATGTGAAGGGCACAGGACTGGGAAATGTCTCATACTGTTATGTGGAAGACTACCACCATAAGTCAAAGTTGATTCAATCACCACTAACAGGACAACAAACAAAAAAACAAGCATAAAACAAGTTTATAAACTGATCAGTTAATGAAAATCTAAAGCTTGTGTGGCATCTAATGTTGTATTTCCCCTGGGAGCAATGACTCATTGTTAATCCAATACTTGTAATAGCTTTATAGAACTTAATTACCAAGAGTAGTGAGAATCAGTTTTATTGGACACTCTACAGATATTTTGCAAATAAAAATAATCTATATTTATGCATTTCTCATTTACATAAGATATAAATCAAAATTTGAAAAAACAAGATATTTATTTCAACTGCTTATAAGGATGAAATACTATATGAAATAAAAACAGTTAAGGTTAAAAAGTTTCCTAGTGATAAAGGGATGATTAATCACATTTTTATGTTTAAAAAGGTGGATATTTTCTACCATACCTGTCTAAAAGGGCAAAAAAGCATTCAGTAGAGTAACTAAAATACTTTTTACATGATGAAACTAAATTGAGGACATTTTCCCTTCTGAAATAAAGCACTGTTTTTAACAACATCAGTGTTGTTTGCATTAACCTTCTAAGCTACAGAAACTTGTCATGCTCTCTGTTTTAACATTCTTTTTCCCATCATGTGAACGATATGCCTTAGGACACATCTGAGGTAGTCAGAGCTGGGTGAATATCATTTTAAAACTTGGAAGCACACAGTCCATAGCCTGGGTGTGGTCTAAAGCCTGAAATCAAGGCTCAATATCATGTGCTCCTTTGCCATCTGATAAAATCCAAAGGGGCTTCAAAGACCTAACTTGCAATTTCCCCGCCACCCCCCCCCCCCATGTGCTCTGTGGAGAAGACTGTGAGGCCAACAACCCTCCCTATAATAGGATGCAGGGACAGTGTCTGGATGCCCTTAAGTGGCAGGGTTCAGTTTCCAGCCAACTGCAATAATTAGTCAAACAAACCAGCTGCATCCTTCCCCACGTACTGGGTGCACTCCATCCTTTTGACACGACAAAGGCCCCAGTCCAGAGCCCTTTGTGGTTTACTCTGTTTCTGGTGCAACCTCCATGTGGCTTTGCTGGGAGCACCATGGCCGGCCGTCTTGTTCTGTGAATACATGCCACGAATAAGTTGCTGTCAATATGATCTGTTGTTACAATTCTAAAGTGGGTTAAGATGAGTATGACTGTCGTCTCATCTCTCCACCAAGAACTCCACTCCATCACGAGTTCACAGCTCTACAAGACTTCACATTACTCATTTACATAATCAAAGGAATGAAGCTATCCAACTCAACCTCACAAAGAGCACTTCTCGCCAGCCAGGAGTAGCCAGGGGCACCATCCCGTCTCCCTGGTCAGATCCAGAGAAGGCAAAGAGAACAGGTGTTCCATGTAGGCATAATTTAACAGTTCGATCAAGAGAATATGCCAATTTTATTCAGAGTTTTATAAGACACCCCGAATAGATGTAAGCAGAAGAATAGCATTCTAACATCCAGGGTTTAAAAGCACAAGCAAACAGAAGCGTATTCACCACATGGGTTGATTGTAGAGCTAAGTGAAGCAGCTCCGGTGGAAAGGCCGCCCTTAGAGACTGCTGAAGCCACAGAAGGTGTAGAAGATGAAGTCGGTGTGGTAGAGGAGGCTGTTGAGGATGGTAACCTTTCTCCAGACTCCATATCTACAAGAGAGGACACAGACATGAATTCTCAGAATCACAGCGTAGAATTATGCAAGGCTGCAAGGAATAGCTATATTACCTCAAACTTCTCAGGTATCTGACTTTTAAAAAATGAAATACGTTTAGGAATACATATTTTCCTCAAAAAATGTGGAATAGATAAAAAGGAAATAACTTAAAATGGCAATTTATGACATAAGATGACAGCTAAATATATATCACATCTTCTCCTAGTAGCGTGTGGAGTTTCCTAATAACAAAATTAAGTAATAGTGATGGGAACATAGTAATTTCACACACATGTGTACAATCATAGACTAAAGGAAAATTGATATATTAATGCTTATTTTTCCTAAATTGGTTCATCATCTCTTCACTTGCAACATCATATCCATATTGCCTTAGTGAATCAAGAAAATAAGCACCACATCTGAATGGACTGTAGCCCTGTCTTCTAAACACAGGCATAGATTTGGCTGGCATTCTTACAATCTGTTAGTGTCGGTTCTAACTCAAAACTCAGTCTCACTGCCATTGAGTTAACCCTGACCCCAGAGACCTGCTCTTGTGGGCTTCAGAACTGTAACTCCACAGGAAGAGAAAACCTCATATTTTTCCTTCAGAGCAGCTGGTGAATTCGAACTGCTAATCCTGCAGTTAGAATCACACCAAATAACCACGCCACCAGGGCATCTGTCCAATTCTGTTAGTCCCTCACAAATAGAAATGTGCTTTTCCAAGTTTTTATTGAAGTCAAGTTTGAATAATGATCTCAAAATGGCCTTATAAATAATCCATGTATACATACAGAATCATTTGAAACATCTTTATTAATAGCTTATGTTGCTATTTAAAAATCTAGAATAAGATCGATGACCGTTTTAATATTCTACACCATCAGTGTTCCCACAGCAAGGAAAGAAATCATGAAGTTCCTAGTTTTTCCCAGGAATATAGGAAGAGACACTCATCTACCTATTACATCAGGCTCCCTCCCAGATAAACTCTCACCTTTAAATTATCTACCTACAGAGAGATTTCTCTGTCGAATTTCTGCAAGGAATTTGATAGCTGCCATAATTACTACCTATATTATTAGGAAAACATTTTAACTCATCTTAAAATCTCATTTAAGAGCATTTACTACTTATAAGATTAGTATGTAAACATTGATAGAATCTGTATGGCATATGATGCTATCTCATAAAACAGATAAGTATAGTAAAGGTAATCTCAGTTTGCTGCAAAGCATATTAATAGGACCATTTCGGCAAGTTTTCCTATCATATACAATTTTCAAACTTCCTCCATATCCGGGCATTGCTGTCAATCACCTCTGAAGATGATGGTACTGTTATGAAGGGTATATTCCTATCATTTCAGAATCTTTCCTTCTCTTCATCAGTATTCACCATTGCAAAGACGCAGTTGCTAATGATGGCTGCATGGAACTAATGGCTAAAGGGCAGGTTTGGGGTCATCAAACAGTCACTAATGAGCTTTGAGACATGTGCCTGTCGAACAGCAAGTCCTACAGCTGACACTTCCCTCTATAGCTATTTTTACCAAGAAGTCGAATTTCACTAAATACAAAAAATGTTGATTCATATGGATAAACTATCCTTTTCTTGACTGCTGGTAACCTCATTGTGTCAGATAATTCTAAGACCTACGTTTTAAAGGTATTATCAGTACATTAAAAATTCATGCAAGTTTTGTTTTGTTTTCACCTTGCTTTTGCACTCCATGGCAAAGCATAATCTGGTGATAAGGTGCACATAAACACTTTAGCCATGTGCCTGGCATATGATAAGAGCCTGATAAGTCGTCATTATTTTGTAAGGATAATAAGCTGTGAAGTTTAGGTGGGTTTCTATCTGTTGATGTCATCAGGATAAAGCAAAGAAAATACTCAGAAGATAAAACAGACTCTCTCTAATAAATCCTGCAGTTCTACTTGAGATTCTCTTTTGCAGAAATAAAGAGTTTCTCTACAGTTCCAAAGGCTGGCAGTTCAAACCCATTCCAAAACATCTTGGAAGTAAGGCCTGGTAAACTACTTCTAAAAGGTCAGGCTTGGAAGCCTCGGGGTTCTCCTCTCCACATAGCCAGTATGATCATGAGCCAGAACATGTTGGGCTACACAAGTCACAATAACCATGAATAGACATGAGTCCCAATAGGCAAAACACTATAGGCAAGGTTGTTTATTATTCTACTGTTTAAAAAATAAATTTAAACCTGGCAGTGAGAAATCGTTGAACTAGCTTGTAATATGAACCTAGGCCTTTTTCATTTTCATTAAAGGGGACGATTTTCTCATCTATTTTTGGTTCTTTAATTTCTTTTTTTTAATTAAATCATTTTATTGAGGGCTCGTACATTGCTTTTCACAATACATACATAAACATAATGTGCCAGGCACCTTCACATGTCCACTGCTATTATTGTTCTCCAATCATCCGCCTTTTCCCTCGAGCCCCACAATCAGCTTTTCCATCCCTTCCTCTCTTCCCCTGCGCTCTCCTTCCCACCAACCCTCAATACTTTATAAATTATTATTGTACTGTCATATCTCACACTGCCCGACCTCTCCCCCAACCACTCCTTTGATGCCCATCCTTCAAATAGGAGCCTATGTATATATCCTTGCAGTTGGTTCCGTCTCTCCACCCCACCCTCTCTCTACCCTTCCAATAGCCGCAATCTAACCATTGGCCCGAAGGGGCTCATCCATCCTGGTCTCCCCATATCTCCAGCTCCCCTCTCCACCAGTGTACCTTCTCCAGTCCATCTGGATTTGTAAGGTAGAGTTGGGACCATGATGGTTGGGGAGAAGGAAGGCTTCAGGAACTAGAGGAAACATATGCATCATCACTGCCCAGCTGCCCCTTGACCAGTCTGTCTCCTCCCCGTGACTCCCCTGTAAAGGGGTGACCAATTACCCACCAGTGGGCCTTAGGTCCTCACCCTGCTCTCCCCCTCATTCATAAGAAATTGATTCTTGTTCTTTGATGATCGAGACCTGCGCCCTTTGACCCCTCTTGATCACACATGCTGGTGTGCTTCTTCCATGTGGGCCTTGCTGTTTCTGCACTGAATGGCGACACGATTATCTTCAAGTCTTTGAGACTCCAGACATTTGATCATTTGGTAGCTGGGCACCATTATTTCTTCTACTCTGTTTGCCTCTGTATCCATTTGTCTTCAGTGATATCAAGAGTCAGTTGGTCCATTGATTTTGATTTTTGTTCTTTGCTGCCTGATACCTGATTGTTTCAGCACCTCATGATCGCACAGGCAAGTGAGCTTCTTTGATGGTGGGTTTTGTTGCTCCTGAGCTGGATGGCTGCTTGTTTTTGCTCAAGCCTTTAAGACCCTTTAATTTCAATGGGCATTTCCTATCTTTTTAAAACATATGCTTATGAAGCCATTTTCCTTAGAAGTTCTGTATGTACATTATGCATATATTATTTAAATTATATATATATACATATACAGACATAAATATATCCCAGCATGTTTTCTTAAGGTTGCTGAGTTTTTGTTTTGCTTTCATTGAGGTTTGGGTGAAAGCTTACAGAATAAGTTATTTGCTCCCTCCATATATTGTTTTGTAACAGTCGTGATTCTTTGTAGGGTCTGCACTTGGGGTGTATGCCACCTCTTTTGGTCTAGTGTGGTTGGTTAGTCCCCTCTGTCCTCCAGGGAGTGGAGGCTGAGATCTGTGTAGTCTATGAGACTTTGTTTCCTTGTGGCTTTGGGGGTCTTCACTCTTCTTTGCTTCCGACTGGGAGAAATCAATAGCTTCAGTCTAGCTGGCTGCTCGCTGGCTTTTCAGACCCTACTCACCACCATAAAGCATAGAGATCGTCTTTCTGAATCGTTGGCTGATTTAGCTGTCCCCTGAGACGTAGTACTGAGCCCAGACTCATGCGGTATGTTCGCCGCACCACTCACCTTGTAGTTAGTAGTAGCCCCATGCCAACCTGGCCTCCTTATGTATTAGTTATGGTGCCTCAACATTTCATCCACATTTTATGTTCATCTTGTACATATGCTTTTCCCATTTTACAGAAATGTCTTAAAATCTATTTGACTTTGCTACTCTACAATGACGATTATTTTTGGTTTATCATGAGTTACATTTTCAACATTCTCTCTTTGAATTAAATGTTATGTTTTCATGCTTTATTTTACTACTATCTTTATTTTTCTACTACTCATGGGTCCTGAAAACACAGCCCCAGAAGGATTAAAAAACAAAGCAAAAAAAAAAAATCTTTTTCATCCACTTGATTTCGGACTCTTAGCAACCATGCAGGCCAAAGTAGAACTATCCAAAGTACCCATCGTTTGGTTAGCACCCAGGAGCTGAACTTCTGCACCACCTGGTTTCTGTCAGAACAAATGGTGGCCAGCACTTTAAAAAGAAAGCGTGAAGAAGGTAATGTCTTTTAAAATTTGGTATCATCTATAAAACAACTGTAGCTATGCCATATTACAAGGACTGTTTGGAAAAAGTGGTTTAAAATAATGTTATTAACAAAAGGGGAAGCTGGAAAAATAATGTGAACTCTTCATATTAGCTTTATAATTATTTTGTAAGTCTGAAATTATTTCAAAATAAAAAGTAGAAAAAGCAAACAGTATTTGGCAAAATGGTAAACCAGAAGCAAATACATTTACATGCATCTTGAGAAGTGGAAACCTAAACTTTAAAGAAATGAAGTCATAAATTACATTGTATCAGTGGGACATTTGATGGTAGCTATTACATGAGTTCAAAAACTGTAGCTAGAGTTTATTAGCTGGAACCTTGTGAAAATTATGTAGTTTCTCTGAGCTCTCCATTTACTCATGAATAATGTGAAGATAATATTTAAATAAGATGATGCACATAAAGTCTTAAGCGCTGAGCATTAAAGAATTGTCAACCATTGTTTTTAATGAGTAAGTGCCTATGAATAATTATCTATGCATATGTATATCAGGCAGGGAAATTTTAGCACATTTTTGGCTGAATTGTGTCAATATGAATATTTAAGTTATATAACATATAAGATTATATAAGGAATTCTGGTGATGTGATGGGATAAGCATTGGGCTGTTAATGGCACTGCCGCTGGTTCAAATCCTCCAGCTGCTCAGTTCAACAGAAACCTCATCTGCTCTAGGAAAGACTGCAGTGTCAGAAGTCCTACACAGGGTTGTTATGATGGTCAGAGTCTGTTCAATGTGTTTGTGTGTGTGTGTGTGTGTGTGTGTGTTCATTTTGGAAGAAGCATGGTGGCACTGTGAATCAGAATCAACCCAAGGGCAGTGGGTTTTGAGGTTTTATAGCAAGTTATTTCTATTTATAAGCTTTTTAAATATATATATATATATGCTATATCATTTTATTTTTTAGCAAGAAAGATTTTATGTTACCTACCCAACACATCGCTGAAGACAAAATGGGTGCATAAGTAAATGTGGTGAAGAAAACTGATAGTTCCCGGCTATCAAAAGTTATAGCATCTGAAGTTTTAAAGGCTTGAAGATAAACAAGTGGCCATCTATCTGAGAAGCAACAAAGCCCGCATGTAAGAAGCACATCAGCCTATGTGATCATGGGATCAGGTACCAAGCATCTAAGACCCAGAACAAAATCATACCCAAGGTGAATGGTGGGGGGCGTGAAGGGGAGACTCAATGCTCATTTGTAGACAATTGGACATCTGCCTATAGAGGGGTCAAAGGGAAGAAACGAGACAGTCAGGGTGTAGTATAGCACCAATGAATCACACAACTATTTCTTTGGTCCTACCCCACCCCACCCCTCTATCATGACCTCAATTCTACTTTACAAATCAGATTACACCACAACATACACACTGCTTTCCAGGATAGATAACGTCCCTCCCTAACCCACACACACACCTGGGCTAACAAAGAGACTAGAGATACCAGAAGGATTAGGGGACAGTGGGGGAGGGGGGAATCGATCAAGAGAAGCAACCTATTACCCCTCTCAGGAGAATGAACAATGGAAAAGTAGGTGAGGGATGATAAAGGACAATGTTGAAGATATGAAAATAATAATCTATAACTTATAAAGGTTTCATGAGGGGAGGGCAGGTCGGGGAGAGAGGGGTAAGAAATGGGAAGCTTATATCAGGGCTCAAGTGGGAAGAGAATGCTTTGAAAATGATGATGGTGGCATGTGTGCAAATGTGCTTGACCCTGGATGAATGTATGGAGTGTGATGATATGTAAGAACCCCCAATAAAAGTATTTTAAAAGAAAAACTTAAACTTTAAAAATGCCTCATAATGGTACAGGCATCAAAAGTATGCTGGGATGAAACATAGATGAAAAGATATTAATTTTCACAAATTAACAACAATATTATATAACTGATCAGGATTCACAAAGATGGAAGGTTGGATGAGGGATGGAAAAAAAGAGGAGCTGATATTAAGGGCTCAAGTAAGAAGAAAATATTTTGGAAATGTTGATGGCAACATATGTATAAGTGTGCTTAATACAATTGAATGATGTGTTGTCATAAGATTCGTAAGTGCCCCCAAATAAATAAAAGCTATTAATTTTCAAGCTGTCAAAATATACTCTTAATACACAAATTCTTCCTTATTCAAGAATACTATGTAAAAATTAATGAAATCAACTTATCTAGATAATTTAAATACATATATTCATTAAAATAAGTGGTTTACTTCTGGCATGCAGAAATCTACTTCCCGATTTCTGTTAGTCAGAGCACCCATATCTGATCATTGCTCTCCTATTGTTCAGACTCTGTGTGCTAAGAATACCACGTTCATCTCCGTTGTAAATCATTAACAATCATGATTCCTGGTGCCCCAAGCAGCCCAGATATTACAAGGTCAACATGAAGAGGCTATAAAAATATAATTCCCAAACCCACAACATGATGAGTATCAATTAATAGGCTATCTTTTAGCTTAAGGCTATTCGTGAGCTTAGGTTTGAATATGTAACTTCAGAACTCTTTACTTATGAGGTAGGATACAAACGACTACAATTAACATACGATACTTAAGTGAAAAAAAATTTGATAATGTAAGTGATGGGCGATGCATGTGTAGATGATAGTGAAGGGAGTATAAGTGATCTCTCTCAGGAGCTCAAGAAATACCCTCAACGCGGGGTGATTTTGTCACACAAATGCCTCCCCCCCCCCCCCCATCGTGTTTAGAGACTTTTTAAACCATATCATATTTTTATTGTTCATTGCAGAGCCTACTGAGTTGGGACTAAATTTCCCTTCTTTTTTATAATCACTTAAAAAGCATTTTTAAATGCCACTCAATAGCAATGACACGACAGCACATACTGAAAGCACTCTGGGTGATGCTCTCAACATGCCATGTTGGATGACTTTGGAAGAGTCCTGGTCTCTGTGCTTTGGTGAATGAAAGAAGCAGACAGTATAACTGCTGTGGCATCTCCCAGCACTGGTCTTTGACTCAAGGACACAAACTTTGCTAGTGTAACTACTTTTCAGTTTACAGTTCAAAGACAATGATTATATTCACTATGTTGTGCAACTGTCACCACTACTTCCAAAAATTTAAGTATCATCCGGGAAGACACAGTATCCCTTAATTAATACTCCATTCTATCTCACAGGCCCTGATACGTACTAAAATTCTACCATTATGTATCTGTCTATTCTAAACATTATTTAGAACTACATTTATATAATAGCTGTCTTTTGGGTTTATTTCACTTACCAAAATGTGGCTATGACTCATCCATGTCATAATATGGAACAGAATTTAATTTCTCTTTATGGTAGAATAATATACCACTGCATAAACACCTGGTATTTATCAATTCATATACTGATTCACACTTGGGCTAGTTCCACCTTTGGGATAATATGAATAACATGCAATAAATACTAATGTACAAATACCTGATTTTTCGCTTTCAAGTCTTTTTGGTCCATTACTAGGAGTGGAATTGTTGGATTAAGTGGTAATTCAGTTTCACTTTTTTGTTGGGAACCAGCAAATGTCTTCCATAGCAGATGTACCATTTGAAATATACACCAGCAAAGGATGAGTATTCCAATTTATTTGCATCCTTACCAATACTTTTCCTAATCATAGCCATCCTAGTTATGAAGTTATATCTCACTGTGGTTTTGATTTGCATCTCCTTCATTCACAAAGAAAAGTATGGTAGTTGCATAACTTCACGTCAACTTGAAAAGATAAGAAAGTGTAGGGGTGGAGTCTAGCCTGTCAATCACAACCTGATGGTGCCTCCTTTTGGCCATGACCTTCTCATAAAGGGAGTCCTGGGGCAATCCCCTCCCTCTCTTTCTACCTTCACCTTCCGGTCAATAAGCCACACTGAGACCTGTCAGAAGCCAGTGATGGATGCTTCCATTGCCATTGGGTCCACAAGACTTTTCAGCTACCAGCCTGTGATTTTTCTGCATGTTACAGCATTGCATGAGTCTGAAGAGGGACTTATGGACTAGTATGAACTTAAGGACTTGAGTTGGCTTGGCTGGGATGTTTCCTGATATATAAAGCTTCTTGATATAAAGCTCTTTCTTACACATATGAGTGTCCCTGGATTTGTTTTTCTAGTCAACCGGGCCTAAGACAAAAGAGTCAATTCAACTTGTTTGCCTATTTTTAATAGGTTACTTATCATTCTGTTGTTTCGAATACATACTCCAAACCAAGCTCTCATCAGATATTTCTCCCATTTTATAGGTTATATCTTCTTAAGTCCTTTGATATGTTTATAGAATGTTTTTCATTTTGACGACAGCCAATTTACTAATTTTGTCTTGTGTTGTTCATGTTTTTTTATGTCAAACCTAAGAATCCATTTTGGAAACAATGTTTTGAAGCTCTACTCTTTGTTTCACTTGAGAGATTTGTGATTTTAGTTCTTCTGTTTAAGCCATGAATCACTTTTTTTTTAGTATCAGGGGACACAAGGGTCCAGCTTCATTCTTTTGCATTCTTTTAAAGAACCAGTTATCCCAGAATCACTTACTGAAGAAATGAATCTTCTCATTGAATGGATTAAAATTTTTTAATTCTGAGCTTGCTGCCAGTGTTGACTGGGTATAAGCCAGAGATGCTGCAAGTCACCCTACCATGCATCCCCTAGTTCCCAACAAAGGATGCTCTGACCCCAAATGCAAATAGTGCCCAGGCTGAGAAACTGATCGAAAGAGTCAAAGATAGAACTCAATGAACCAAAACTCTCTTTGAAGTAGCAAGTCTACCTAACTATAATAAAATGATGATTTGAGCTGATTTAAAAATTCCAAAGCCACCAGAGGAAATGATAAAAAATATAACAAGTAGATTTTTTTATGTGTGCTTTGTCCAAAGTATTTCTATAGGATATGTTTTCTTCCTTACATGCTTCCTTACATGCTCCTTACATGAAGGTTCTATGCCCTGCAAAAAGCTGTGACGATCAATTGCTAAAAATAATACTGGTCAAAGTCACATTTATCAAAGGCTCCTTTTTGTGCAATCATAGTTTATGAACACTGGCAGCTGGTCGGTGTAAACCGGAACAGGTGCAAAGATGGGAGGGTGAGACATTGTGTGAGAAATGTAAACATGATCAGTGCTCTCAGTTTCAACTGCAAGAGTCCTCTCAGGATTCAAAGTATGCTGTAGAATGGACTGAAGTTTTAGAGGTATATATAAAAGGCAACTTAGGTAGTTCTCCTGAAAAGTGGTTTCTTCACTATCCAAGAGTTCTCTGCAGGAGTTCAAAGTACAAGTGCAGGTTTGGTAAACTCTTACTTTTCCTTTTTCCACACTGACCTCAAGTTCAGAGTAAAATCGGGAATAATATCAGGAAATAGGTATTATGCTGCCTATTTAGGTTTGGTAGAACCACTTAGAAGCGATTATTTTCTAAAATTTCTGGGAAGAACATTATAATAAGTATTTCTTTAAGTTCCAGGTAACTAGGCATTTGGACAAATAACACTTCAAGACATTAAACAGTATACACACATACACACAAATCAAATAAGCAACACACAATCATTTTCCTCTTAGGAGATGTGGGAAAATATGAGATAAAACAAATATTCTACTAGGCAGCAGGTAGAATCCCCTTCAGAATATAATATCAAAATCAAACTAAAGATTCACCGCCGTTGGGCCAGTTCCAACACAAATCAAACCAATATAGGTCTGCCCAGGCAATAAATTCTGATGGCCGCAGACCGCCTCATTTTTTTCCCATGAAGCAGCTAGTGGGTTTGAACCACTAACCTTGCAGTCAGCAACCAAGTGTCTGGGGAGGGGCGGGGGGAGGGTGGGGAGGGGGCAGAGAAGGGAAGAGAGACAAACAAGAATATCCCAATAATTTACTTATATTTTTTCCTTATCACCCTTTCCATTGTCTGTGACCCTGCTTCTAAATGTGCACGCCCTTTAAAATACTGAAATACAATTTCTGCTAAGATCATTTTCAAGATTTACTCTTTTCTTACCAACATCTCAAGAGACCTGATCATAAATTACACAAGTAAATCAGTGGTTTGCATACTGCTCAGTAAATAGTCTATTTTATTAAGATGGGGAGATTATCCTTTTCTATCTGTAGGTTATGTATATTTTTGCAATGATCTAATTGTTGGGAGATAATCCTAAGGTATATAAAGAAGACATAATATTAATAGAAGGTTTGAACAAGAATTAACAAGGATAGATCAACCAAACTTATATTCCTTGAATGTAAATACTGACTACACTCAGAAATTTCTAATGCAGGTTAGAAGGATAAAAAGGAGATATAGCTAACTGATCTATTTATCTACAAGTTACAAGGGTCCTCGAAGGATGAGCAAAAAACCTAGAGCTTGGGCTGAGCCCCGGTGGCATAGTGGTTGTGTGTGGGACTGCCGCCCATTGGGTTGGCGGTTCAAATCCAGTAGCAGCTCTCCAGGAGCAAGGCTGGGCCTCCCACTCCCTCAGAGGGCAGTGATGCCCACTCCCAAAAAACCTAGAGTTTTTTAAACTAAAAAATTCAATAAAAATAATAAGGATATCTGTGAATGAAAACTAAGGTCAAAAGAAAATATATGTGGGAGCCAGATTTTCCCCAGGAGCAGATAGTGGGTTCGAACTACCAACCTTGAAGTAGAAGCAAGGTATGTGGACGACCATATAGTCTTAGAAGCCCAGAAAGCAAAGAGGCCAAGTGCTTCAGGTATGAGGAAACAATAAAATCTCCCTGTCCCTGGAATAGGAGCAGAAGTCACAGAAAACACTACGTCTTTTGTCATGAGCAAAATGAAAGTAAGATGTTTTGGATAGCTGGCCAAGAAAAGTTTGCTTGTCTTTTGTCCTGGTCTTTCTAACATTTGTTTTGTCTTTCTGATAATATGTGTATAATCTATAGTTACATGTGTAAATATACTAGAAATGGTAAATATGTATATTTATGCATATGTTAATGTGTAAAATACTTTTATTGCAACATTGTAATTGTAAAAAAATACATAAAAGTATAAATTTCCAGTCAATAAATAATTGTTGCGTTTTGGTAAATCTCTCTAATACAATACTGTTAAAGAGAAAGCTATTAAATAAGAACAAAACCTCTCAGAAACAGTAAGGGGAGTAGTGGTACCATGAGGGAACAGGGGTGGGGTGGGTGAATAACAGAAATGCAGGTGGAGAGATAGAGTAGATGGTGTAATATATGAAAAAATAATAAAAATATATAATTTATTAAGGGATCATGAAGGTGTGAGGGTGAGGGAGGGAGGGGAAAAAAGAGGAGCTCATGGCGAAGGGTTCAAAGAGAAAGATAATGTTTTGAAAATGATGGCAACCTATGTACAAGTTTACTTGATATAATTGATTTATGAAGTGCTATAAGTGCTCTGGAAGAGCTCCCAATAGAATGATATAGTAATAATAATAATAATAATAATAATAATAATAATAATAAATGAGGTACTTCTATACCAGATAATATTGTAAATGAAAAGAGCAAGGGAGAAAAGACTATAAATATCAAGTTCTCATTCACGATCAGGAAAGAAATGAGAGGATGCTTTTGTACTTTTATTCCTCAAGTGTATTTCTGGAAAATATATAAAAAACCTGGTAACTGTGGTTAATTTTACAGCAAAGAAACTGGGGGATTGGAATCTGATACGGAAATTACTTTTTACTTTATATCTTTTTTTACTACCTGGATGTTACACCATGTGCTCGTTCTTGTATGAATAAGAGTAAATAAATCAATAGAATATGAATGGTTTCTAAAGGTTTACTCTTGTTAGAAAATGCTTTTCAAAAGGCTCTGGAGAGTTTTAATGCACCTGTAAGTGCCTGAGAAATGTCAAGGAGGGAAAGGTAGAGGCTATGGATACAGCCCGCATACGATCTGCCTCCATCTTCTTTGATCTGTCTGTACATTAGAATTCGGTGTGAGCTTTGGCTTAAAGAAAGGGTCCCCTTGCTTTGGGAACAGGTTGTTGTTGTTGCTGTTGTCTGGATTTTTAAAGGATGTCTCCCTCATCAAAGTTCATAATAACTTGCCTACTTGTCCAATCCTATTTACCAACTTGAAAATCTGACTCCTCACTTTCAAGGAAGCGGCACTCCCACGGTTCCCAAATCTTAAGTTTCTAATATCAAGCCACTGTAAGGTGTAAATGGAGCCTTGGTAGTCTAAGGGATTAGGCGTTGGATTGCTATTTGAAAGTTCAGCAGTTTGAAACTACCATCAGTTCCATGGTAGAGAGCTGAGACTCCGCTTCCATAAGGATTTACAGCCTCCGAAACCCACATGGACCGTTCTCTGTCTTCAAGGTTCACTAGGAGTTGGTTTGAGTACAATGCAAGTTCAAGTGCTCTCTTCATAAAGAACTTCTTAATTCTTCACTCAATCAGCTACCTTAGGAGATTGGATCATAGTGATGCGTCTTTTAAAAATATCCCTCTTGATGCTCAATGCTCTATTTTCTAACTTTATTTGTCATAAAAAGGGGAGGGGGGAGCGCCAACAAATTAAGTTAACCATCGAATACTTGGCCCACCACACCTGATCAGAGCACACAGGAGCAAACAAAAAAAGAAGGAGAGAGAGTAGAACACATTCTGGCACACCAAGCTGCTAGGACGATATTCCTGCTCAGTGCAGCCAAGGCACAGAAAGGCCCACAGGGTTGCCTCCACCACAAGACATGATATCCCCTCACTGATGGACAGAGATCTGGGGGACCACAGTGTTGACACAGTGAGGGAATTGTGCCCTGTCTGACCCCACCACACTGGGGGAAACCCCGAAGAATACCAAAAATAGACCTTGGGGCCAAGGCGTGGCACCCCATCAGACTAGATCAGAAAACACCCCTAAAGGTCAACAAACAGATCTGGAACTATTTAAAGGCCTTTTTTTTTTTTTGTCATTGATTTTTTTTTTGTAATTGTTGTTGCTTTATTTTATTGTTTTGTTCGCTATGTATTTTTGTGTGGTTATTATCTCTAATGTCTATCTAGATAAGATAGGCAGGATAAACAATCTGGGAGGAAAAAACAACAGACCAACAGTTGAGGGGTGGTGGCTGGGGGAGACACAGGAGCCGGGCAGGGTGGGAGAAATGAAGAGGGGTGTCAACCAACCCAGGGACAAGGAAACAACAAGTGATCTAAAATCAATGGCAAGGAGGGTGTAGGATACCTGATGGGGCTTGATCAAAGGAAATGTGGCCAAGAGGAATTACTGAAACCCAAGGAAGTCTGAACATGATAGTGGAAAAAGAGGAAAGAAAAAGGACATAGAGGAAAGAAGTAGGAGGTAAAGGACACTTATAGACGTCTAAATACAGGCATGTACATATGTAAACATATTTATATATAATGATAGGGAAATAGATCTATGTACATACATTTATAAGTATTAAGGCAGGCAGCACACAGACTTTGGACCTCAACTCAAGTACTCCCCTCAACACAAAAACACAGTTTTAATAACACAGCATTCTGTGATGCTCACTTTCCCAACATAATCACTGAAGACAAAATGTGTGCAGAAGCAAATGTGATGAAGAAAGCTGATGGGGCTTGGCTATCAAAAGATATGGCACTTGGGGTTCATAAAGGCTAGCAGATAAACCTGCTGCCATCTATCTGAGAAGCAACAAAGTCCATAAGGAAGTAGCACGTCGGCCTGTGTGATCAGAGGTGTCGAAGGGAGCAGATATCAGACATCAAAGACCCATAACAAAAAATTCTATCAATGTGAATGAGGAGGAGTGTAGTGGGGGACCCGATGCCTATCTCTAAACAATTGGACATCCCCTCACAGAAGGGTGATAAGGAAGAAACAAGGCAGTCAGGGTGCATTATAGCACCAATGGAACAAACACCTTTCTTCTCACACAATTTTCCATACAATTTTGTTTAATACTTCCTCTCTCCAATTATTATGACCCCAATTCTACCTTACAAATCTGGCTAGACCAGAGCATGTACACTGGTACAGATAAGAGCGCTCAA
>PVJH01039199.1:0-16619 GCA_004026705.1 Nesogale talazaci
TTCTTCTGTTTCACTGCCCCTACACTTCCCTAAGCACGATGCCCGTCTCCGTCTGGTCATTGGTTTTTCCTGACAACATGTCTCTGAGGAGCACTCTGGCTGTATTTCTCCCCAGACAGATGGGTTTGTCCTTATAGCAGCCCATGGTATTTCAATATTCTCCTCCAGCACTGCAGTTCACATGCATCAATTCTTCTTCAGTCTTCTTTGGTCACTGTCCAATGTCTATATGCATATGAAGAATTTCAAAAGTTCATGAAAAAGTTTCATTATCTTTCAGTTGAATTCTTCAACAAATGTTTTGAAGCCCCCTTGTATGTTCACAAGTAGTTTCATGTCAACTTGATATATGAAAGTGTCATGGAGGAGCCTCGCCTGTCAGTCAACTCAGCCTGAGGGCACCTCTTTGAGGGTGTGACTGTCTCATAAGGGGTGTCCTGGAAACCTCCCCCCCCTCTGCTTTCACCATCCTGTTGACTGACCCTAATTGGCACCAGAGCCACTGCCATGGGAGTCACATGACTTTGTACCCACTGGTCTGTGAGCTCTTGGCATTCTGCTTCATTGTATATGACTGCCTGGGAGTCTGAAGAGGCCCTTATGGACTAGTATCAGATGTATGGAACTGAGTTGGACTGGGCTGGGATGTTTTTTCGATATATAATTACTTCTTGATATAAAACTCTGTCTTAACACTTAGATGAACATCACTGGATTGGTTTCTGTAGTCAACCTGGCATAACACAAACACACACACACACACACACACAGATATTAAGTAAGCACATTTGAAAAAGTATCAAATAGATCTTCCACATATTATTGTAGAGCACTTTTGGCAAAAGAACAGGAGAGACTCTCCTCTCCTTGCCAAGTTCCAAATTAATGAATAGACTCGTTTTGTAAAAGGGTAAGGGCAAAGTTCTGAAGAGAAAGAGCCAGGTATTAGAAGGAAGTTGAACAAAGTCTGTTTGTTTCAAGGAATTGAGAAAGCGTGAACAAAGCGTGATCTGTTTGAGGCTAAATACCTTCATAAATGACCCGGTCATTGTTTTTTGTTTTCCCCTTGAGAGGACTTGCTTTTACCCTTTATATCCAAGATGATTAGGTTTCAAATTTTTCCCTTTTTCTTATGACATTGAGAGGGAGTCTGCTTCTGTTTGCTACACCAGGGTATAAGGTAACACACAGGCAACAATTCTTAAAAATGATATAAAAATGGGAGCACTCACAGGATTGTAAATTGGTATAATTACTAGGGTAAATAATCCAGGGAACCTGATAAAGAAAAAATCCAATGCACAGAAATGTCACTCTAGAAAATGTGTCCTAGGGGAGTCCATGTCAATTAATATCTAAATACCTTGTAATGAAACTTAAAGAAGATAAAAGGAAACAAGTTCTCAAGCAACTGAAGAGCAGGAAACAATAAAACATTAACAAAGGGATGGCAGCTAATGACTCAACAGTCATAAAAGAACATCTTTGATTGTGAGAATCATACAATTACAATGGTCAGTACAGAATTAAAAACTCAGGTAAACTATCATTCAAAAGTGAAGCCCAAATAAAAACATGTTCACGGATCAAAACAGACAATATATTTCACTGAGAAAACTAGAGAATGTCTTCAGGAAGATGAACATTGAAACCAGAAAGAAGAGGAGTGGGGGTGGGGGTGGGAATGAGGGCGGCGAGATCGCCTGAAACCAGTAGACATTAAGAAAATGGAAACAAAGAGTGTGCCATCTACAAAATAGGAATCAGATAGTTGGGGGTAGGAAAAGGATAAATAAAAAATCTTGGAAGTGGCAAACAATGAGATGGAAGAAATACATTGATAATCTCTAAGAAGCAGTCAACTGGGTAAACTTGCCATTTAAAGGGTTTTAGTTATATGATTTTGTACAGAAAGACGATACGAAAGTTTAAAGGTCCAAGACAGCTGATAGTAAAAGGGATGACAGAATAGACAGAGATAAGCAAAAGGAAGCTGGTGTCATTTTATTACTATCAGAGGAGGAAAAAAGACCTTAACAGCAGAAGCATTGTTATTAGAATGGCTAGAATACCTAAATAACAATCACAGGAGCAAATTGCAAATAAGTTCTAACGTTCTGGCATTTAGAAACGATCTCAAAATATCCAAAACAGGCTGAGCCCCAGTGGCGGAAGTGGTTGAGTGCAGGACTGCAGCCCATGGGCTTGGCGGTTCAAATCCAGCGGTGGCTCTCAAGAGAGGCACTGGGTAGTGCCCACGACTGCCTAGAGGCAGTGATGCCCCCCCAAAAAAACAAAACAAAACAAAACAAAAAATATCCAAAGCAATAACTGCAAGGAAAAGTTGACAAGTTTAAAATCACAGCAGGATTTCATATAATAACAGTACCTGGTATAATGCGGCATATTTTTTAAAAGGTAGGAATACAAAATATTTAAACAATACATAGAACACATAGAGAACCCTGTACAGTTTCTTTTTTAAATGCAGGTGGAGCCTTTCCCAGAATATCAGAATATTATGCCATAATGCAGGTCTCCACAAATGTCAAAGAATCAGTAATACACAATCCACAGTCTGGGGTCAGAATACAATAAGAATGAAAATCATTTTTGACAAAAGTCAGCTCCCAAATTCCATACATGTGAAAATTGAAAACCAATTTCTAAACCATTTGTTAAGGAAGAAATCATGTTTTCAATTGGAAAATATTTAGAACGGAATGTCCCTGAAAATCCTGCCTTTAAGGATTTGCCATATGGAGTCTACACCAAATTATAAAAGGAAAATTAGGGGATTAAATTCATATCTTACGGGCTGAGCCCTGGTGGCCTAAGTAGTTGAGTGCAGGACTGCGGCCTGCGGGCTTGGCGGTTCACGTCCAGCGGCGACTCTCAGGAGCAGCGCTGAGTGGCTCCCACAACCACCAGAGGGCAGTGATGCCCGCCACCAAAAAAAATCATATCTTACTAAAAAGAGAGTGACTTCAGAAAACAAAGGGATACGGAGTTAATTGAATAAGTTGAGGGAAAGACAGCATAGTAAAATGAGGTGGGGCCAGGGAGTGAGAAAGAGAAAAACAAAAAAAAGCCCAAATACCAATGAAATAGAAGCCAAAATGTAATAGGGAAAACCAGCAAAGCCAAAAGTTTGTGTGTATCAATGATTGCTAAATTACAACTGGTTGCAAATTAACTTATGGTATTGTGTTTTCACTTCAGGTAGAGAACGCTTTTGCATTTGTAAGAAAACACTATAGCCAAAGCGAATAATTGCAGCAACTACCATGAGCCACAAGAACCAATGTCCAAATGTCAAAGAGGCGATTTGCAAAAGTTTTAACTATTCCAAACTAACCTGAAACGGTACAGAAAATCTGTCCGACTAGTCTATGAGATAGGAAAAGCATGCAGAACTCTTACCTTGATATCTCTAGGGGAAAAAAATCAACATCAGAAGATTTGAAAAGTGAATTAATAAAACCTTCAAGGAATAGAAAATACACGTGCTAAAAATGCTACAGAATCCCAGAAGAAGCTTATCTGTTGAACTCTATGTGACATCACCATCTTGACATCAAAACAGGGTACAGTTAAGAAAAAAACAAATGACAATCTCACTTTGGATATACGACCAAGAATTCCAAGCAAAATAATAGCAACTGAAACTTAACGGTGTTTCTAAAAATTATTGATAAGGATGTAACATAGGATTATGAAGTTTATTAAAATAGTTCACCACAGTAACATATGTGGGGTTGCAAACTACAAAATTATCTTAGAAAAAAAAGTATTCAATCAAAAGGGGGAGATACATGGTACAAGACTGTCAGAAAAGTGATGCTACAAGAAAAAAAAAAAGATTGTCAGAAAAACTTTGCTGAAAAGCTGATGTATACATTAAGACGTGAAGAATGAGAGTTCTCAGGTTGCCATGCACAGAGATCAACTCTAGAAAATTTAGCTTTAAAATGAAAGTCATTTGGAGAATGTAAGAATACTCACAAAATTCAGAGGAAGCCAGAAGAGTAGGCTTATAAAGCTCTGTAACAGGAACTCTAAATGTTTGCAGAATGGCAGTCCTCCCAGCGTTTTTCTCATTCTCTTCACAATTCAAATTCCAAGAAAGAAGTTTTCTGCTGGCCTATCGTGTGCCCATGACATCCAGTCAAGAAGTATTGATAGTTATTGATAATCAGAATGAGAAAATTGGAAAGGAAAATGAAGGAATGGAGTGTACTTGGAAAATATGGACCTGGTGATAAAAAGGAAGCTAGAGATGACATAATAGAATTTTATAAGATGAACAATTTTATTTATCTAAGTACCGTTTTTCAACAACACAAGCTGTGAGTATCTACATACACTTCCTCAAAAGGAATACCCAGAAATCAAATTGATTACATCAGTGAGGGGAAAAAAAGGATAGAGAAACTCATCAGTAACTGAAGCAAGGCCAGGGGCTAACTCTGAACCAGACCGTCAATTCCTCATATGTAAGTTCAGGATGAAGTGGAAAATAAAATTACAAGTCCATAAGAGTCAAAATATGGGGCTGAGCCCCGGTGGCGTAGTGGTTGTGTGTGGGACTTCGGCCCACTGGGACGGAAGTTCAATTCCAGCAGTGGGGCTGGGCCTCCTACTCCCACCACCGGAGAGCAGTGATGCCCCGCCCCCCCAAAAAATCAAGAAATAATGCAGAAAGAGCAGAACAGAGCATCTATAAGGACAGCTCAGGAAAACAAAGTAAAATATGATCATGAAGTAGGCAAAGACCTAGTGTTGAAAAAATGAAGAGGAAGAACACGCTCAGTATATCTTAAAACTGAACGACTCGAGAAGAACAAATTCAATACTGAAGCATTCTATGGGTATATTAGTGAAGGATGCAGTAAGCATCAAATGAAAATGGAAAGAATACAGTCACTGCCCTAAAAAGAAGTAGTCAGCATTGCATCGTTTCAGGAGGATGCATATAAGCAAGAACTAATGTATGGAAAGAAGTTTTGACGCAATGGATGTATATATGGATTGTGATAAGAGCTGTACAAGCCCCCAATAAAATGATTTTTTTAAAAGGGTGGGAGAGGGGGAGGAAGTTCTAGCTGCACTGAAAGCATAACCAAAAAAAGAAAGAAAGAAAGAAAGAAAGAAAGAAAGAAAGAAAGAAAGAAAGAAAGAAAGAAAGAAAGAAAAAGAAAAGCCTCCAGAAATTGATGGAATATCAGTTGAAATGTTTCACCAAGCTGATGAAGCACTGAAAGCACTCACTTGCCCATGCCAGGAAATTTGAAAGACAGCTACTTGGCCAGCGGGCTGGAAGAGATCCATATGTGTACCATTCCAAAAGGGGCATTACTAGAAGGCTCGAATTCTTACATTTCCCCAGAAACACCAGCCCCCGAAATATACCATGGTCCTTTCAAACAACACTATTTGGGGATGACACTTTCGCATCTCTCTGAATTCCGTGGTGTTGGCCAAAAGTTACACAGACTGTTGATTAAAAAAAAAAAAAAAAAGAGGACAGCAAAGAAGTCTACCTATAATTAGAGTTGTGTTTGCAAATTAACAAACCCATTTCCTTCCAGCGTGGAGACGGGGGACCCCACGCCGCAGCCGCGTCTCGGTGCCATGTCTCTACAAATGCCACTGGCGTGCTGATCGATGCTTCCCCGGTCGAGGTCGTGGATTCCTAAGGCTCGCCCTTTATCTGCGTGTCACCCATCCCAAGGGCCCTCGCTGGGGCCTTACCAGCGCGTGAAGACGGCGCGTGCGCCATCAAGCCCTCCAGGGAGCGGCTGCTGCTGGCTCCTCCTTCCGCGGCGACAGTGGCTCCTCCCGCCGACCCGGTTTCCCCAGGATTCGGAGGGTGTGGCTTGTCTACGAGTCTCTCGGCTCCGGACCCCACAGTCCTAAAGGAAATTACTTTGGCTCCGTGGTCGCCTCTACGGGGTCAAGGACGGAATGCTCGTGCACGAATGTGTGGCTTCTTGCGGCACCAATTACGCAAAGACCAGCTCCGAGGTCCAGGTCTGCACGGTGCCGGCGACCTGCGCGCTGTGTCTGCGGCGCTAAGGTCACCAGGAGGCTAAGAGGGAACCCTTGCCCCGCCCTGTCCCCAGCCACCCCCTTATTTCTCCGTATAAGTTTCTCCGTAACTTGTCTTTTGTCACGGAAACATTTTGGTGGGGATGTGTTTGTATTTCATCGATGACTGTATTTGTTTTCTTAGACATCCCCCTCACCTGGATCTGATAGGAAAGTGAGTGTGCGGGTGCAGTTCTCCATGGCGAGCGCATGGAGCACAGTGGATGGCAATTTGGCAGGGAGTGGCTGTGATGTATGTATGACCGGGTGTACAGGTGTGAGTTGTGCCCTTTGCCCATTAATTGTGGCTCCTGGAGATGCACGACTGTGGTTGGGCTGTGTGGGAATGATGGTTTATTTCCTGTCTGGTGGGATTAGAAAAACGAAATAAACTGTTGCCCCCCAAAAAAGGTAAAAAGATAATAGAGAAAGGATGACAATCAACAGCAAGAAAAATAATTTAATAACTGAAATAAGAATAATAGGAAATGAAAGCTAAAAACAAAGGGGGAAAATACGAAAAAATATTATGCACCCAGTGAAACTAGGGAGAAGGGAAAAAGAAGAAAGGAGAAAGATAATAATAGTAAAGAACAACAAAACTAAGATCCAAAGGAAGGAAGGAACACGGTAAGGGGAAAAGAAACAGAAGAAAAGGACAGAGAATGGAACAATTAAGAAACCAGGGAGGGAAAGATAGTGTGTGTGTGGGGGGGGGGGGGGGGGTTGGGGGGGGACACAGGTATGGGACTGGGACACCAGTGTGGGTCAGCACCTTCTGTCAGCCCAAAGCTCACGGGGTCAGGGAAGAGGAAGTGAGGTGATTGGGCCCAAACGACCTTTTGGCTGGTTCAGAGGTTTTCTGGGCTGAGGGTCCCTGTTCCAGAAATAGTTAGTGCTAGGGCAGATGGTACCTGATGTCCAGAGTCTTTGGACTTGGAGGGTAGCCAGGGGCATGTTGGCGGGTTATGGAAGTTCTGGACTGTCCAGGGGTGGCCAAGTGATCTTCTGGTCTGATAAAATGGGTGCTTGTGGTGGAGACTGGTTATGGTGACACTATGGTCACCCGGAGGTTGTGGGGAAAAGGGAGCACCCCACCTTTCCCATTACAAGCCTCTGAGGCGCCAGGTCATTGTCTTGATCAAACGCTGCCTGGAAGGGTTCCAGAGGGCCCTGTCCTGTCAGGCCAGCTGACAACTGACACCTCCACTTCTTGTCCCGGTTGTTAGTCAATCCACCTCTCTACCTTTTCTTTGGAAACTCTGGGTTCTAGGATGATCATTTGTATGTTTCATTTGGTCTCTTGTGTCTTTGCTAGAGAGAGTCTGTGTCGACCTAATTCACCATCTTGCTGGTAGGGCTGGTTATGCTTTCTTTAGCTATTTTAAGATGCTCTGTCAAAAAAAAAAAATCCTCTGTCTTCGTCTTAAGGATCCCTCGTGGTGCAAAGGGTGAAGTTCTCAGCCGCTAACTTAAAGGTTGCCGGTTTGCATCCACCAGTCATCCCACAGAAGAAAGGTCTAGCAGACTGCTAACACGAAGATGGACCACTTTGGAGACCCTCTGGGGCCATACTCTTTTTGTGGTATTGTGTCTCTATGGGTCGGAACCTACTTGCCAGGTTGTAGGCTCCATTCCTCCAAGCAAGGATTTGCATGCAAATCCATTATTTTCTGGTCAGGAAAAATAAGGAGGGGAGGGAATGAAGCAGGACTGAGAAGAGGCATGGGGTTCAGAGGGGAATATGACCACCCAATAGTAGGCATGGAAAAATCTGATCACCAAGGACCAGAGGAGTCCCAATAGGAGGCATTTTGCATTTCCTACAAATGTGACATTAAAAGCCAAGGAGACCCAAGTTTCTTAAAGTATGAAAAGGATCAATGCCCTCTGGCACAGCAACATGAACCCACTCTGTGAGTCCCACTCTGTGAGTCCCACTCCTCCCCGGCACAGCCTATTTTTCCCAGTCCCTAGGGCAACAGAGTCAGTCAAACCTCTGACCTCTCTGGCCTCTGGTGAATAGCAGATTGCATGGGCCATTTGATGAAGACATACCCCAGTTTCGCTTTTCATCATTTTTCCACACACACACCCCCCCCCCATTCTCTTCTGCTTTGTTCTCTGGAGTCACCTCCCTAACAGGACCTACCTCCCCAGCACAGCACATACAAGGGGGTAACCACCCTCCCCGCCCCAAAAAAGGCTCTGCTAGGTGGAGTTTCAGCAGTACACATTTCCCCCCTGCTAGAGGAGCACCAAGCAACTTGCTCTAACTTAGTATACCCAGTGGCATCGCCTGGGAAGGTTCTCTCTGACCACAGTGAATTTTTTTTTTTTTTTTGGAAAAGCCGTTTCACTTGTTTTTTTATGATGGCTGATTGAAAAGAACAGCATGCAGCTGTGAACAGCTGAAACTGCTGAGTCTGCTCCATTGGGTCAGACTTAATTAAACACTCTATGCAGAGGTTCTGAAAAGAATGTGTTAACAATGTGCAACAAAGAAAGGCTGATTTGTGGCAAACGGGAGGACGGTTTTGCCACCGCGACAATGCACCTGCTCACGCAGCCATCTCAGCGCTCCAGTTTGGGGCAAAAACAGCATGCAGGCCTCTCTTGTCCCACGCACCTCACTCACCTGAGTGTTCTCTGGATGATTTTTTCTTTTTTTTCCGCCAATGAGGAGAGACATGAAAGGACAGTGATTTGACGACAAAGAAAAATGAAGGGGCTCTTTTCCTTTGGCGTTCCACGTAGATACCCTGGTGTCGCCATAGGCCGCCCTGCCCGATGCTGTCGGTATTGTAAGAACAAACCCTCTCCAAAGTCCTGCTTCTGTCGGGGTGTCGCTGATGCCAAGATTCCCATCTTTGACCTGGGCCGCAAGAAGGCGAAGGTGGATGAATTCCCACTGCGTGGCCACATGGTGTCGGGTGAATACGAGCAGCTGTCCTCCGAAGCCCTGGAGGCTGCCCGCATCTGTGCTCACAAGTGCACGGTGAAAAGTTGTGGCAAAGATGGCTTCCACATCCGAGTGCGGCTTCACCCCTTCCACGTCATCCGCATCAACAAGATGTTGTCGTGCGCTGGGGCTGACAGGCTCCACACGGGGATGCGAGGTGCTTTTGGGAAACCTCAAGGGACAGTGACTAGAGTCCACATAGGCCAAGTTATCGTGTCCATCCGCACCACGCTTAAAAACAAGGAGCATGTGATTGAGGCCTTACGCAGGGCCAAGTTCAAGTTCCCTGGGCACCAGAAGATCCACATCTCCTAGAAGTGGGGCTTCACCAAGTTTAATGCAGATGAGTTTGAGGACATGGTGGCTGAGAAGCACCTCATCCCAGATGGCTGTGGCGTCAAGTACATCCCTCACCGTGGCCCCTTGGACAAGTGGCGGGCCCTGCATTCATGAAGACCTTTGTAGCCCTGTGCTGGCTCATGTGTACCCACCAAATCACCAAATAAAATTGAACTTCCTGAAAAAAAAAAATGAAGGGAAGGGCTGAGCCCCGGTGGCGCGCGGGACTGCGGCCCACTGGGACGGAGGTTCAATTCCAGCAGTGGGGCTGGGCCTCCAACTTCCACCACCAGAGAGCAGTGATAACCCCCCCCCCCAAAAAAAAGGGAAAAACCAAGGGAGGAGCTGTCAGCCATCTAAGCAGATGCGCTTGAAAAAGCATTTCTAAGAATGGAATCACAGATTGGACAAGGTATTAATTGTCAGGGAAAGTGCTTTGAAGGTGATAAAGTTGTTTTGTATAAAATAAATAAATAAACACATAACTCTGAAGAAAAAAATTCCTTGATGGGGTGAGTAACCCCTAGTATATATGCACAATAATACTATCAAAGCAATAGGAGCACACACACCCCACAAGGCAGTTTATTCTACTCAGGTTTTGGACTTTGGTTTTATTATAATACTTTATTTATTTATTTATTTGTTTATTTATTTATTTATTTATTTATTTAGGGGGGGCATCACTGCCCTCTGGTGTTCATGGGAGCTACCCAGCCTTGCTCCCGGAGAGCAGCTTCTAGATTTGAACCACCAAGTCCATGGGCTGTGGTCCCGCACTCAACCACTTATGCCACCGGGGCTCAGCCACTATTATAATACTTAAAAAAAAATTTCCTAGCTTTCTCCTACTTGATCTTCCAATATCCTCTTCTGGTGTGACCTCACCCTCCTGAAAACACACATCACCCCCCCTCCACCCCTAGGCCTACAAATTCTAGCACAGCCATCCAAATGAGGGTGCCCCCCCCCACTCCCTGAGGGCACAGATAGGTCCACATTCATATCACCACAGCAACAGAACTTCAGCACCCACACCCAAACCACATCTGAGTTTTATCTATTCTCTACTTTCTTTTCTCTGCATACCCACCCCCAATCTCTCTCTGCTGCATTTCTCTTTTTTGTGAAATATTTCCAAGAACACAAGAAATTATTATCCCTCTTAAAACACATCTTCCCATTACTTTAACAAATCCGTTAGCCTAGTGATAAGCCACTTACTGCTTTTATTTTTTCTCTTCTTCACACCCCTCCCCACTCCCCAGCACATTCCCCTTTTCTCTATTTCACACCAAATATTTCTTAGCTCCTATTAGACTTTTGCCACAGAGCCAACTATCTCCACATGACCCAGGATCTCACACACTGTGAATAGCTACCCTGTATGGCAACAGTCAACAACAGCAAACTCAAAAGTTCCAGAGAAACAATTAAAAGTCTCCCAAGCCCAATGGAGACCCTGAAGAAGAGGCCCTGGAACTACCAGAAACATACTTAGAAGACTGGTGTTTAGGTCCTTTCAAGAAATACAGAGATTTCACTCATGGAAACCACAGAAGCAATTGAAAACGAAAAGCCCTAAGCCAAAAAGAACCCCAGCAGACAATGAGGTCACAGAATGAGGCAACACAGTGAGTGATATGAGGAGCAGGAGGAGAGAAAAGGGAAAGATACCTCAGTGAGTACAAAGACCACAGCCGACAAGGTTAACAGTCAACAACAACAAAAATGAATGAATCCAAATCCTGGGAATGACGTAGTGTTTTATCACGAGAAACAAACTCCGTCTCGCTGGGATTAGGGAACAAGGGGAAAAAAATTTTACCTACAGAGAAAATGAAAAGACTTACACGACCAAAGGTATAGTCTCAGGCGAAGTCCAGCCATGGCCTGAGCTAGAGGGATCTGGCTGCACCTGACCATCTCTCAGCTGGGAGATGCTGGGAGAGCCATGGCAACAGCATCCGAGACGAATAAGACGTCTCCCGCAGTGTTGTCCGTCTAAGAAGATATCATTATGTCGCAAGGCCTTTGGAAGAAGATGAGACCAAAGAGGTGGTAATTTCGCATGCAAATTCTTTTTTATATGCCTGTTTTATATGTCCTGTTCCGCATGCAAATCCTTTGTTTGTTTGTTTGTTTTGTTTTGTTTTGTTTTTCGGGGTGGGGGGGGGCATCACTGATCTCCGGTGGTGGGAGTAGGAGGCCCAGCGCCACTGCTGGAATTGAACCTCCGTCCCAGTGGGCCGCAGTCCAGCGCACAACCACTACGTCACCAGGGCTCAGCCCCGCAAATCCTTTTTTGTTTTTTTTGGGGGGGACATCACTGCCCTCTGGTGGTTGTGGGAGCTACCCAGCCTTGCTGCTGCTGGATTTGAACCACCAAGCCAGTGGGCCGCAGTCCCACACTCAACCACTATGCCACAGGGGCTCAGCCCCGCAAATCCTTTTTTATATGCCTGTTTTATATGTCCTGTTCTTGAAAATTCATTTTGGTTAGAAATAAGGAAAAAAAAAGTCATCAATAGATTGACATTTACTGAGCACCTATCATGTTGCTTACTATTGTGCGATATGCCCTGTTGAGCATGAAAAGATGTTGCGAGACAGGGTTGGGTCATTCTTCACAAAGGAAAACATTGTGTGCCCACACCCATGAGACCTGAGAGCAAGGACCCGGTCTTTGGAATGCGAGTCACAAGTGCCAAAAGGTAGAAATAGCTCCTGTGTTCGTTGCAAATGAACAAGACCCGGCCGGACCAAGAATGTATAATCTCACTGATGTGAAGTATCTAGGATGGACAATACACTGAAACAAGGTGTTTTAGTGGTTGCTAGAGGCTGGGCATAGGAAGGAATGGGAGCTATTGCCGAAAGAGGACTGAGATTTTGTTTTTGTTTTCAGGCATGAAGACTTTTGTTTGATGTGGTGGTGGTTGTACAACATCATGGGTGAAATTAATGGCATAGAATTGGACACTCAAAAAATGGTTGCATGGCATTTATATATTTATAGTTATATTTAAATTAAATATATACATTTAAATTAAAGATGAAGGCTTTGCCCCAGGTCAGTAGGGATTTCACTAAGGAGACCAGTGTGACATATATGAAAACATAGTCGGCCATTATAGTCTTAAATCAAGCATATCTTATTTGAGAGGATTTCAGAGGCGGGTCTTAGAATCAAGTTCCAATAAAATACTTTGTTCTATAAACTTGATCATAGCACTGGCTATCTTTGATCCCTACTGAGATCGGAAATATTTTCCATTCCCACTAAGGCAGACTGAAGGACATAACAATGGTAAATTGTTCTGAATCGCATAAGGGCCAGGACTAGAAGAAGCACTGACTATATTGTTACTCAGCAGATTCCATTGTGCGGAGAAGGGGTGGGAAGCCATGGGGTCATTTGCCTACACATTCATCTCCTTGGTGCAAGTGGCTTTTGTTCTGCTGGATTAGAAATACCGCTGGGAAACCAGTACACAGAGTCGTTATGGAAACCAGAAAGCTTTGGCTCAGTTATCTGAGTTCTCAAGTTCTCAAGTTACCGAGAACTTGCAGGATGACCACACTCAATGAGATCGGCTGGGTCTTGCTTGCAACGCATCTCCATCAATTATCTATTTGGAAAGGTCCTTCCATCAGCTGTGCTGGACTGGATACAAGCCCGACTGCGTCGTTGGCAGTCACGTTACAAAAGTATCACGCCTGTGGCCTTCTTGGGTTACAGATTGGAAGCTGGTTCACACATCCCTCCACAGCGGTCAAGGGTGCTGGTTTTGATCATAGAGGAACGAGGTGGCTGTTGACTGCAGAACAGCAGCTCTGGGTCCCTGGGCCCGCGCCTGGTCTCCTTCTAGCCTCTCACCTTCTCTTCGGCTGAAAGAGTGACAGCCGTCTCTGACTGTCCTTCTTGCCCCAGAATTGGAATATATCCATCCATCCATCCATCGGTCAGCCTCTTTGAAAAGGGAGTGTCTTGTGAAGTTCACTCACTGGACCATGAGGATTTTTGTCGCCTTTGAGGGATCCGTTGAACCCTTCGATGTTTCCTCAGATGAAACCGTGGGCACTGTCAAGTTGATGATCAAGGTATGTGCTTTGTCTTTGCGCCAATAAGATGTGGATTCGTTTTAACCGCAGGAGAGTCTACCTCGGGTGCCGCAAACACATTCGGCACTCATGACAAGACGACAAGGAGCTAAAAGTTCTTTGGAAAGATAGTGATCTGCTTAGACAGGGTCCCATATGAGAACTGTGGAGGTGTTGGCAGGAAGGCAACCTGAGCCAGTAAATTCTCAGGGGGAAAATGCTTTCCCTTCCCTCTGTGGAACTTGTAGGCTCAGCAGGGGCAGGTCTCTAACTGCAAGTCTTTGTGAAAGGACAAGGTCGGGACACTAACTCCAGGCTACATGAGGGGAGTCTGTCTGCCTTCGAAAGGATGCCTTGCCTGGTGAGCGAAGCAATTATAGAGAACTGAAATATTCTGAGGTGGCAGGTGGGGGTGGGGGTGGGGGTGGGGGCAGGGGGTCTCGAGAGAATTTCTGGGCCATGAATTTCTGACATCCAGGGTGAACTGCATAACCAGATGAGTGAGCCAGAATTAGAAACAAGTGCAGAATCTTCCTTATGCATGTCTTCTGAATATCCACTCTTACCTGGGAGCAAACCCAAATGTTTAGGTCTTGGTCATAAAACTGTACTTAACATGGAGATGGTCATTTCTGTTTGCTGGTCCAGATCACAGCCCCGGTCCAATACATGGGGGCGGGGCTGGGGGGATTCACTGATGCTCAGTGATGTGGCATTGATCACGAAATCTACATCCTCCAGTACAACCCTCTTATGTGTCCCAGGTGTCTGTCAGTCCAGTGAAACTGATGGGCTCATTACTCTAAGCATGAATCTAAATGCACAAAAATCAAATGTGCACAGGAATACACATACATTTAGAGTACATTGAAATAAAGCTTTGATTATCCCCAATCAAAATTCAATCTGCAGGGCTGAGCCCCGGTGGCATAGTGGTTGTGCGCAGGACTGCGGCCCACTGGGACGGAGGTTCAATTCCAGCAGTGGGGCTGGGTCTCCTACTCCCACCACCGAGAGCAGTGATGCCCAAAACAAAAAACAAAAAACAAAATTCCATCTGTAGAATTGTTCAGAGGTCTCTGATTTCTTTTCTTTCTTTCTTTCTTTTTTTTTTTTGTGACATCACTGGTCTCCGATTTCTAAGTGAAGGGTTTGTTAAGGGTTGACTTGTGCCCTGCCCCCTCATCATCTCCGCAAATGCGTATTAGCCTGTGTCGCAGTCAACTAACTAATCTGTGTTAATTTCAGCATTAAGAGTGCAGGGGTGGAGTCTAGCCTGTCAATCTGGAGATAGCCAATGAGACCTCTGTGTGGGCATGACTTTCTCCTCTGAGAATTCTGGGAAATGCAGCTGTATTTCCCTCTTGGGGGTGAGAGACTTACTCCTCAGTCCCTCAGAGATGCTTTACTGACAAGACCCAAGACTCAGTCCCTGGGAGACAGTGCAACTGACAAGATACATGGGAGCATGCTGACAGAGCCTGAGCCCTGGGAGGAGCCCTGGGAGGCCCCTGCCAATGCTGAGATGCTTCTACCGTCACTCGATACACAAGAGTCTGCACCCATCGGCCTGTGATTGTCCTGGTGTTATTGCATGTGCTTCATGAGACGAAGAAGACTTATGGACTAGTATCAGACTTATGACCTTGGACTAGACTCGGTTGGGGTATTTTCTTAATATATAGTTGCTCTCTCTTTTTTTTTTTTTACAGTTGCTCTTGTATATAAAACTCTTAATAGATAAGGGGAAAAAACCCTCTTTTTTTTTCTTTGTGGCATCACTGCCCTCTGATGGGAGTAGAAGGCCCAGTCTTGCTCCTAGAAAGCTGCTACTGGATTTGAACTGCCAAGCCAGCCAGTGGGCCGCAGTCCTGCACTCAGCCACTACATCACCAGGGCTGAGCCCAAAACCCTCTTTCTTATACACATATGAGTGTTTATGAATTTGTTTCTCAAGGCTACCCAAAATAACACAGCTTGGCTGAAGCCAATTTCCCTGGTTTGACAATTACATCGTGATGTCATCTCTCCCCATGATATGATCAGCCAATCCCAGGAGATGAGGTTGGAATGGAACCCACTTATCCAGGTTCCGGACCTGGTCTAATATAAGGGGTATGGGGTATAGGCCCATCACCATTTATCTTACAAGGGAGAAATGGAGAATGAAGTGGACAGATGAGGACCAAGAAAGCACTGGGTGCAGAGCACGTGCTTTGGACTCAGGTCCCTGCCTGGAGAACCTCCTGGTCCTGGGGAAGGACTGGCACCAACACATGTGGAGATCTCCCTGGAAAGCCGGGCCCACCATGCTGACAGAAGACAAAGTCCTTTCCCCAGAGCTGGCAGAGACAGGACACCTTCTCCAACACCTTGTGCCCAAGGTTCAGATCTCTGGACTCCTACTCTGCAGGCCACTGGCTGCCAGTCACTTGCCGTGGTGCGGTGGCTAGGGTGTTGCTGTAGCGCTAGAAGCTCGGCCACTAGTCCTTCAAGGACCAGCAGGGCGACCGTGGTAGACAGGTGTCAGCCCAGCTTCCAGATACAGAGCAGCCAGCTGTGAGGCAGGAGAAGGCAGTTTGCTAAAGCCACCCACCTGCCACAGTCCGTTCCACCAGAAAATACAAACAGGGTTCTTGTCTATGCTTCTTTCCTCTGTCCCCCCAACATGACACTCCATGAAAAAAATGTGTCCTGTTGTTGGTCTGGAGATACTGAGATGTATTCATAATACACTATTGATCTTTTAAGGATTATTTCCACATTCCTCTCTCTGAAGACCATCAGGGCAGGCGATCCCTGGAGCTGACCTATGCCGGAGCAGCCCTGAAGGACAGTTGGAGTATTGCCGATATTGGAATATCTTTTTGTTCCACTCTCAAATGCTTTATCAAGGTACGATGTTCAGAATAGCGTCTGCCCAAGTTGTCTACCGAATTCTGGACGCAGGTCTGGATATTACTCAAGGAAAAACAATTGCATAGCTCAGAAAGAGACTGTCCCTTCTTCTTTTCTACCTTCAGTTTGCGTGCTTGGTCTGCCCTCTCCGGGGAAGTTAGAAGAGGAGACTGGATTGGGTTCTCTTCTTCTCCTCCCCCTCCTCCCCCCCTTCCTCCTCCCCCCC